>ML397174.1:0-10806 GCA_005239525.1 Nicotiana knightiana
TCACCAACGGGGGAAACCATAACCTTAGACCTTTATTATTATTGTTTACATTAAATTATTAGTTAATTGTTAATATATTATTTTATTAGTAGAATTAGTTAAACAACACAAGTTGATATTTAAAAGTCTTAAGAAAATTGATTAAAAATCAGTTTAGTATTTAATAAATTCAACTGATACGTTCAATTCCTCGTGGGATCGACTTTGGGCTTAANGTTGAAAATATCTTGCATAGCCCTTTGGTAAGTAGCACCAGCGTTCTTCAAGCCAAAAGGAATTACCTTGTAGCAATAAATACCCTTTGGGGTACGGAATGCAGTAGGCTCTTCATCTTTTGGTGCCATGCGAATTTGGTTATAGCCCGACGAACCGTCCATGAAAGACATTGCCTCGTAACCAGTAGTAGCATCGATCATCAACTTTGGAATAGGAAGCGGGAATTCATCTTTGGGACACGCATTGCTGAGATCCCTGAAGTCAACACATACTCGAATCTGGCCATTCTTCTTCCTTACAGGGACAATACTTGAAACCCATGTTGGGTATTTAACTTCCCGAATAAATCCATCTTCAATGAGTTTGTTAACTTCGGTTTCAATCAGGGGAACCAAGTCCGGCCTAAAGAGCCTTTGAGCTTGCTTAACAGGACGAGCGTCATTCTTGATCGCAAGTTGATGGACTGCCACTTTAGGGTCCAAACCAGGCATCTATTTGTAGCTCCAAGCAAGGACATCTTTGTACTCCTTGAGTAACTCAATATAAGTACTTTCTTCATCAACTTATAATATAGCACTTAGGTAAGTGAGTCTTGGTTCTTCATCAATGCCCAGGTTAACTTCTTTTAAGGCGTCAATCGTTGCTTTCACCCCTTCTTCAAGTTCCGGCGGAGCATCTTTTGCATCTTCATCTTCTCGAGGGTCCCCATCATTTAAGGATATGTGATAACATGGTGAAACATCCTCCAGTTCTGCATTATCCTCCATTGAAGATGGAACATCGTTCTTGCCTTGTACAGTGACATGATACGAAGAACCCACACTTTCTTCGTTGTCATCTCGTTCTTTAGTGTAGACCGTAGTGTATGGCTTCACTTTCAGTACTTCATCACAAGAAACCATGACTTTTGTTTGACGCCTCATTCTATAAGGTCCTTTTGTGGCACCTACGACGAGTCACCAACATCGAACCTTCATCATCCTCAGGTTGATCGTCTTCAACTTTGTTGTTCTCCAGTAATTCTTCATCTTTACTTTCTTTGAAACTGCATAATTCGTCCAGACTGAATGAGCCAAATGTGATAGAGACTTGGTTTGCGCTTTCTTTCTCATATTCAAGCACAATCTTCTTTTCACGAGCCAAGTCCATAACTTTGTACTTGAATACAAATCACTTCTTCAGAGGGTGGCTCACAAGTCGATGATATTTGCAATAATTTGGGTCATCAATTTTCCCTACTTCATTTGGCCGCTTCATCTCTGTAAGTTCAATGAGATTTAACTCGAGGAGTTCTTCGAAAATGGATGGCACATCAGAATCCAGAAATGGGTACTCTTTCTCTTGCATTTCTTTTAGAGTTAACTTTCCACTTGCCTTATCTTGAAATGAAGTGGATTTCATACTCTGCTTTTTGCTCACCTTCGTCGTGAACATCATAGGTGGTGTTGACACTCATAGCTTCCTTATTTTTAGATCTTGGTATAAACTTGCTCCATTTTCTGATTTCTTGCTTGTTGTTTCCTTTGCGCGGTTCATAGATGGGCAGCCTTTCATTTCCAGCGAAGGCCATGCTCAATTACATGTCATGGGAACAAGTTGCCAGTACTTCAAATGTTCTAGGCTTGATACCTTGCAAGATGTAGCGCAATACCCAATGCATGGCTTGGATGCATATTTTATGCCAGAAGCTTCACTAAGCCTGTCTAAATTGAGGCTTGCATTCCTCCAACGATAAGTCGATAACTGGTTCACTCTTTCGTTGACGAGTATTTGTGAGTTCCACCATGCTCACAGTACGTCTCATGCTATAAAAGAGATTGAGGATTTCTTGCTCTAGTTGATCCCAGTTATCAAGAGATCCAGCCTCGAGATCTGTGTACCAATCAAAAGCATTTCCTTTTAATGAGCGAACAAAGTGCTTGACGAGGTAATCTCCATAAGTCCCGACATTATTGCATGTCTCAACGAAGCGGGCCACATGTTACTTTAGATTGCCTTTGCCATCAAACTGTTGAAATTTTGGAGGTTGATAGCCAGCAGGCATCTTCAACATATCGATCCTTGAAGTGTACGGCTTTGCGTAGGTAAAGGAGGACTTGGAAGCAACTTCATATTTGTTTCTTATAGTCCCTTCAATAAACTCTTTTAGTTGATTGATTGGAATCATCCCTTCCAAAGAGATTGGAATTTCCTTAGTGGATGCAACTTGTCATGGGGGAGCATCAATCTCTTGAACTTCTGGGAGTTTGCCAGGTGCATGGGTGGATTCTTCTTCCATCAAGATTTCCACCCTATCTATTAGCTTATCGATTCTAGCATATTGATTTTGTATGCAATTGGTCAAGCCATTGATTGCTTCCGTCAAGTTTGCCAACTGCTCCTCCACAGATGAAGTGTTTGTCACCATGACTTGCATGATTATCATGGATGATGGAGAGTAGCATGGATTTTCACACAGATTGATCCTTGATTGGATCACACTATGTGGTGTAAGTGGGGAGGATCCATCACTTGAAGCGTCATCATCTTCCTTCACCAGAGTGCTTGGGTCCGGAGAGGTTAAGCAGAGCAAGATTTTTCTTGATCTTTTCAGCAACATCGCTTCCTCCTTCGGGTGCATTTGTAGAATATCTTGATCCTTTTGAGGATGAAGATCCGAAAATAGGGGTAGATGCGGACGGCACTTGGGGTGCTTGATGTCCTAACGAGCTTGCTTTGCTCCTTGTAACTGGTCCAAAGCTTCCAAAGGTAACTTCGAGTATGTTTTCCACATCCGCATAGAACCTAGAGTTATCAGCCTTGACGGAAGTTGAACTGGAGTTGATTTTCTTGGAAGCCATTTTGTTGTTCTTGAATTTTGGTGATTGAAAAATTGAGATGAGAGGCAGAGATCGTCCCACTGGGCATGCCAGAATTTATAGACGATAAATTGCGTCAAGAAAATAAAATCAGGATCGTAAAATATCACAATAATCGTAGTATTTGATTTCAAATAATATGAGTGTATAATCTCTATGAATCCTCTGATTCTTCTTTTCAATAGTAAATAAATTCAAGGGCCTTTGAGCTTGATCTTGAATCTATATTTGCTTCCATGAACGATGATCTTGAATTCAAATAGCACGAACTTCGATTTGAACTCGTACTCCTTGAATCTTGACTTGTTCTTCGTTCTTGAGCTTGAACTTGACTTGTTTTTCGTTCTTGAGCTTGAACTTGATTGCTTGAAGCTTGAAACTTGTGGAGGAATTTGCAACATTTGATCCACGAGCTCTTTCTTGCTTTTTGTTATAACTTCTGGTGTCTTTTCTGAGTTATTAAGACCCCTATTTATAGTTGTGGAAGGGAGGAGTTGTGATAAGAACAAACTATTTCCGACCAATCAAATTGAAGTGTGACACGGCCGCATCTGATTGGCCATAACATGTCACTTGCACACGTGGCACAATTCCATTGGCTTTCTAATGTGACTTGACATGCCTTGTCATTTTGACACGTGGCATAATCCTATTGGCTCTTCCGTTTGACTTGGCATGCCACATCATTTGACATGTGGCACCAAACTGGGCCTCTAGGAAGATGACATCTTGGGCCTGATGAAGTGGGTTCATCACTTTAGCCCAATTAAATGGGCTAGCTCAATGAATTAAGACTTATTTATTAACCCATATGTGTTGGACTTATATAATTATTCAATTATATTAGCCCATAATATTTATTTGAACCAATAAAATCTAAATTATTTTATGAATTTAATTTTAATAAAATTCATATGCCTACAGGGCGCACTATACCATTACCGACACGGAAGAAAGTTAGCTAGGTTATGTACCTAACAGCAAGTACCATATACCTTACTTGCGATGGTTGTCTCATTGTTATGATGCAAGAATCAACTCAGTCATGCTAATAAAGTAGCACAATAGTAACCCCNGGTAGGTTCTACGCCTACACCAGCACATGTAGTTTCATGAACTAATGAGGAAAAGTATCCAAGGTCAATATTGGTGAACTTAAGTAACTCCCAAAACCTTTACATTTATCAACGATGATGTCCACTGCCAAATCAACTATTTGAGAATAATTAAATATAAGGTATTTCAAAACTCATGTATTTTCATTTCAAATAATACTACAAGTGATATTCATCCTTCATTCAGGTTGAAAATGAAAATAAAATATTTCAAGAAAATAATCTTCATAACACTTAAATCTTTTATGATGTATAAAGTGGTACAATCCCAACTCGCTCGTACCCATGAGTTAGGACTCACATTTAAAACTTTTATTTAATCGCGTTTCGATATGATTTCGGGGAAAATCTCCGAGGGTAATAAGTTTCAGCGTACCTCAAATTGCTCTCAACCTTTTCCCAAATGATCCAATAATGCCAACGAGTCACAATTTACATATACGAACTCACATAATTCAATAATACGTCACAACAATACCAACTAAGTCAACTAAGTGTCTAACACCTAAGTCCAATTTCATAAGTTTAGCAAAAATTCTCATTTCTTTATTTGAAGGTAAACCCTTGAATTTTAACTTCAAATCCTTTATTAAACATATCGTGGTATCTAATTGTTCCATTAGAATCTCAAATCAATACCGTCCAAGTAAGACCCAACGCTATTCATCATCGCTACCAACCAACTCTTCAATTTCAAGACTAGTTTCTAGGGTTTTATGAATGGAGGTTGTAAATGCAAATCCATCTTCATAAATATAATATACTACGTCTATGGAGTACAATATATAATTTTGGAGTGAAGAGACTACCTCTTTGTCAAACCCTATAATATTTAAGATTTGAGTTCTTGAAGTGTCCTTGAGATTATCTTCAAAAATCTACGAATTCTATGATATTGGAGGGTTAAAAGATATAATAAATAAACCAAATCTACAAAAAAAAAAAAAAAAAAAAATTTAATTCTAATCTTGAAGATGTATTTATGGTAGATGGTTCTTCCTTCTCTCTAGACTTTCAATAACCAAGTCCCAAATAATTGCTGTAATTTGCCTTTGGACCTTTTTGACTTCTCATTTTATTTTCAAATGAGTTCCATCATCAAGCCACTAAATTTTCTTAATTTTCATTCCTTTGTTCATTCTTATTTCCTTTAATACTCTTGTCTTCGTGTCCCCTTAGTCGTTGACAGCCCTTAGTTTCTTACCTGTCCATTGAATTTGAAATTGCATAATGTATTGAGAACCTTGTCTGGCTTTGTTACCAGCTTATTTCATTTTTACATTTAACCTCATCCACCCCCGCCAAATAATTATCCCTCAAACCATCCAATAATATAGTTTTCTTAATTAATCTCATGTACCTCAGTGTAATTAACTTACATCCTTAATCTCAAAATTAGACTGAATTAATTATAAAATTCACGGGGCTTTACAGACCGTTCCTTAATTTTTGACGTTTTAGGGCCATAAAACAGGAATTCAACACGATTTCTTATTTTTCATGTGCTAATATCTATGTCATCTTCATGAATTCGGACGACGGGGCCCGAATCAACTAATATTTTGTGGGCCCATCAGAAACGACCTAATGAACAAAAGTTATTGTTTTCCATGAGTGTTTCTCTTTTTTGGCGTTTTAAGTTACAAAACTGGAATTTAGGACGACTTTCGATTTTTCGTGTGCTAATGTCCATGTTAATCTTCATGAATTCAGGTGGTCGACCTCAAATCGCCTAAAATTTTTAGGGTCCATCAAAAACGACCTAATGAACCATAGTCATTGTCGCGCCATTACCGTTTCACATTTTTGACATTTTAAAAAGACCTAATGAGCAATAGCTATCGATAGGGCCATAAAATAGAAATTCAGGACAATTTTCAAATTTTCGTGTGCTAATGTATACACCATCTCCATGAATTCGGGCGACGGGCTCTGATTTGCCTAAAACTTTGTGGGCCCATCAGCAATGACCTAATAAATAATAATCATTATCTCACCATGAATGTTCCTGGGTTTTTGACGTTTTAGAGCCATAAAACAAGACTTCATGATGATTTCTAATTTTTCGTGTGCTAATGTCCATGCCATCTTCATTAATTCGGGCGGCGGGCTCCAAATTGCCTACACTTTTATGGGCTTATCAGAAGCGGCCTAATAAATAATAGGCATTGTTCTGTCATGATTGCTCCTTATTTTTTGGCGTTTTAGGGGTCAAAATAGGAATTAATGACGATTTTTAATTTTTTCTTTGCTAATGTCCACGCCATTTTCATGAATTGGGGAGACAGAATCTGAATTGCCTAAAGTTTTGTGACCTCGTCAGAAATGACCTAATGAACAATAGTCATCACTTTATCGTGAGCGTTCCTCGCTTTTTGGCGTTTTAGGGCCATAAAACAGGAATTCACGACTATTTTTAATTTTTTGTGTGCCAATATCCACACCGTATTCATGAATTCGGACGACAGACTCCAAATTGCTTAAAATTTTATGGGTCCATCAGAAACGACCTAATGAGCAATAATCTTGGAACTTTAGTTGTGCAGATTTCTGTACAGAAAGAGGAGGAGCTAGTTTTTAACTTATGTGTTTGATAAAATCCAGTAATTTTAACTCAAATTTTATATTTATATTAAAACACAATAATCTATGTGTAACCTAATAAGCTGCTTTTTCTATAATTTAGAGCGCATAGCTCAAAATTCTAGCGTCGACTCTGCATGTAATTATGTTCATAAAGGGTGTAATATCTTAGTAACTCATAACCAGTGTCGGTTTAACCAGAGGCGGACCCAGGATTTGAACATAGAGGGTGCACCATCTTTAGTATACCAAGTATAGCTAGCGATAAAGTTCGACGTTCAAATCTGTAAAAACTTAATGATTATGATAACTATCATTAAAATACAAATTTTGATATTATCAAATATCATTAATTTTGTACTATTATAACTTAAGTACATCGTCCACTCATAGCAGGGTAGGTGTTATTTCACATCAAACTCATCTATAAAATGAGAGGCATTGTCTCTTAAAACTAGAACTTGATTGAAAAGAATTAAACTTCGCCAAGAATATAATATCTAAATTCATAAGAACAAGAACTTCCTAAAAAAAACGATTCCAAGCAAAATAACATTTTCTTCAATCACCTAAGGATCTTTCTTCTCAACCACATAAGGATCCTTCCTTCTCAATCAAATTGCTAAGTAATTAAACAATCATTGAAATCAAAAATAGTAAAAGTACAATAGCATTATAAAAGTTGTGGGATAGGAGTCGATCTTGGGACGTCATAGAAGTGAAGGCACTTTGAGTGCTTCCTTTAACCAACTCTTCTAACCAACATTTGTGTTTAGGGGCACACATAAAATATTTAAGGGGTCCTTACTGTATATACACATAGGTACAAAATACATATACTGTATTTTTGCCGAGGTTAACAGGTTCTCGTGGCCCCTCACCTCCCCACGTAGGTCCGCCCTTGGGCTTAACCATGAAGCAACTAAAGCTGTCTCTTTAGGGCCCCAAATTGGGGGGAGGGGAGGGGGGTGCTCATTTTCGAGAAATAATAAGCTTTTTTTAAAAAAAAATATAGAGTACTATTCAGAAGAAAATAAAAAAATTCATATAAAAGGAAAGCCAACATTTTAGCTATGTGAATAAGTGATCGTTTGACTCGAAAAATAGGGAAATACGAATAACTCTCTTTGATGAATCGATTTGATAAGGAAAATTATTATTTCACTTTTTATTTTTTTAGTAGGAAACATTTTATAACTTTACACTCTCTTTCTTAGTTTATGGAGGAGCCACAATCTTTCATTTCACCTTTTCCATTAATTTACTTATGGTCTTATTCTTACCTTTTCTAAGATCTAACTCTTCGATGTTCAAAACTTCCGATAATTTCTATTGCTTCTATAAGAACATAGTTAATATATAGTTAATATATATATATATATATATATACACACACTTTTGGCATAAAGTTATAGAGTGCAGACAACCAAATTTAGACGAGGCGGGTGCAGTGTCGTGACACCAAATTTAATTAAAGTCGGTATTTTTAAAAATAGAATTAATTTAATGCTAAAATTCTTAAAATTTGAATTTATAAAGCTTAAATTCTAGATTCACCTCTTCTGCAACAGGTCTTGAACCATCAATTTGTATAATTCAAAATAACGCATTATGAACGCAGAAGATCCAAAGATGGATAACATAAAATTCTCCAATATGTGAAATTAAAGGTAAGAGTTAAAGAATAACTCCAATCTGTAAGCGAATATATGATTTAAATTTAATGCACTTAAGGTTTTAAGTTCTTTCAAGATATGAGTTCACAACTCAATATTTTTATAATTTTTTTCATATTAATCTACAAAGTTAGAAATGGTTAAAGTTGCAAAAATTGCTTTTAATATGAGATGGAGTGTTCATGCAATCATATTATGCTTGAAAAGTTGCGTTTGGGAAGTAGAACCAAATCAATCAAATAAACTTCATTCTCAAGATAATTAAGATCGATTATATAAATATTGTCTAATGTTTGTCACTTTTTTGACTCTTTGCATTATTGGCATCACATTCTATGATAATAGACAGAAGTATTAATTGTTTCCCAGACCTGGACTTTTAAAGTTAAATGACGCTACATCCATTTTGTTTACTTAAATGTCCCAACTAAGTCCTAACTTATCACAACATCTAGTCATTAATCATAAACTTACCAAAACTAATCAAGCACATAAAAATTGAAAATCCAAATAAATAAGCTTCTTTCTATCCAAGAATCACACGCAAAAATCTCCTTTCATATTTCTAAGTGTGATCGGCAACATTAGATGCAAGACTCAAAGGAAATTTGGTGGATGAGATAGAAAACAAAGTGATAATATATATATATATATATATATATATATATAAAGATTCCAAAAATGTAAGCAAAAAGAGATTTTTTTCAATGGATATAGTTGAAATTCATTGAAATCATATAGATGAATCAATATACAAAATTTGAGAAAGATTGGAGGTGATCTGGACTGATTTGGTATTAAAATTCATAGTTAAAATCGAGTTCAAAAAAATTCTTATGCAACACCTATATCAAACATGTATCACACATGTATTGCACATACAGGTATACATGGATATACATGTGATACACTTCTGATACAAATATGATATACATGATATATACAAATGATATACATATTACTTTTTTTCAATTCAAACCACTTCAAAACTCCACTAAATCATCCCAAAACTGAGATTCAAACTCCTCAAGATGTACCGAGTCTATGCTAATAACACCCACTCAAAAAAAAAAAGCAAAAAATTAATATTTTTTTTATCATAAATAGCTAATTGGCTAATAATGATAATATTTCATGAATTGGCCAATTTTTATAATAAGCTACTTATAAATGTACATAGCCTATAGTTTCACCTTTTGCTAATTGTATGCTCAGTTGAATCAAACTTTTAACAGAATAAATGGATTACTATTGCAGAATATATATATGATAAGTTAAACCTTCTACCTATTATAATATGAAATTTCTGATAATAGCTAGTCAGCTCAAGTTGCATCTTTTTGTGAAATTTATAAAAGAAACGGTATTTTTTGATAGATAATTAAGAAAATAGTCAAATACTAAGAACATTCTTTGTTACTATTCAATCATTTGAATTGTGAAGAGAAGTACATCATATTCCAACTCTGGTAAATTTTAGTAAACCTCCATCTCTGCCACATCACTCAAATAAATGATTTTGGTATATAGATATTTGGAGCTTATTGTTTTGAATACAGATAATGCAACGAGCAACATAGAACATACCTGCATTGCTCATAGCCAATGACTAGTAATATATAAATTTAGGTACAACTAAAGTATTCAGAGTCTGCGTATATCAAGAGATAGTAACAGGTAAGAGGAAGCCAGTAACCATCAGGAAACTTATCACATAACTATATTTAGGTGACATCACAACTTTCAAACAACTTTATCAATCTGAGACTGAAACCCTTCTCTTCATCTGAGATCATATTACAGCAGAGAACCAAATGAATTCGAGCTAACAGAAATCATAGATGGTATAAACAAGCAATTTTCCGATAACTTCATATATAACGTAAACACGAGTTTGTCCGTGATAGAATAGCCCCCTTTCTTCTGAAATCATCTATAAGATCGTACAGCATGAATTGGTTTTCTTCGCCTGCTTGTAGAACATCTGTTTGAAAACCACCAATTTTATGTCAGGAAATAAGTTGGACCTAACGAAGGTTTAAAGCTGATCTGTAAGATTCTACAGCTTCTACAAACCTATTTTTGAAAAAAACAACAGGCTTCTACAATATTACCATTAGCAAGAGTAACAATAACAAATAGCTATCAGCATTAACAAACAAGCACATCTTGTTTCTAATTGGGGCGATCCATCATATCACCAAAAGATATTGGTTCAACGGAGCAAAGAGATTCAAACGGACACTGTTCATGTTTAAGAAGAAGACAGTTATTTCAGACGTTTACTTTCCCTGTCGATGAGCACGTCAAGAAATAGCATCACCATGTTAATTTCATTCAGCAGTCTCCCCCCTCCCC
>ML397175.1:0-10034 GCA_005239525.1 Nicotiana knightiana
CACTTTAAGTGGAAAAACTCCCATACCCCTTTTGGGGCGTATGAAAAGGGAGGTGTGACAGTCTGTAATGTTAGTTTCTGGAATATCAAAACGACAAATAATGTTGGAATGCACGAAGTCCACCACTACTTTCTTAGTTACGACTTTGAAAGTGATTGCTTCGACCCACTTTGTGAAATAATCGATGGCAACCAAGATGAATCTGTGCCCATTTGAAGCCTTCGGCTCGATTAGCCCAATGAAATCCTTACCCCAAGCAACGAATAGCCAAGGTGCTGACATAGGATGAAACTCTGAAGGTGGTGCATGAATCAGGTCACCCTGTATCTGGCACTGATGGCACTTCCGGATAAAAACTGAAACAATTCTTTTCCATGGTCATCAGTAATAACCTGCCCGCAGGATTTTCTTTGCAAGGACATATTAGTTCATGTGGGGCCCGCATATTCCCAAATGCACTTTGTTCATGATCCTTTTAGCTTCTTAGGAATCTACGCATCTCAAAAGATTCAAATCTGGAGTTCTTTTGTACAAGACTTATCCACTCAAAAATAAATTGCTGGCAAGCCTTTTGATAGTTCTTTTTTGATATCCACTGGCCTGCTCGGGATATTCCTTTGTTTTCAAAAACCTTTTGATATCATGATACCATGACTGAACATTTGGTTCTATTTCAACTGCATTGCAATAACCATGTCTTTCTCGAATTTGGATCTCCAACGGGTCAATACGGATATTGCCCGGATACGGAAGCATTGAAGCCAAGGTAGCTAGTGCATCAGCTAACTCAATGTGGAATCGAGGAAATATACCTGAATTCAATGATCAGGGGTTGGTATTCATCATTAATCGGGTTCTCAGCTAGATGATCGGCCAAGGGTTGGGCTTTAATTGTCATGCAGGTGAGATAAACAATGTCGAACTTAGTGAACAGGATTTGCCATTTTGCTAGCCTTCCCGTAGACATTGGTTTTTGGAATACGTACTTCAGAGGATCCATTCTAGTTATGAGGTATGTGGTGTAGGCCAAAAGATAATGTCTGACCTTCTGAGAGACCCAAGTTAGGTGCAACAAGTTCTTTCTAACAAAGTGCACTTGGCTTAGTGAACAGGATTTGCCATTTTGCTAGCCTTCCCGTAGACATTGGTTTTTGGAATACGTACTTCAGAGGATCCATTCTAGTTATGAGGTATGTGGTGTAGGCCAAAAGATAATGTCTGACCTTCTGAGAGACCCAAGTTAGGTGCAACAAGTTCTTTCTAACAAAGTGCACTTGGCTTAGTGAACAGGATTTGCCATTTTGCTAGCCTTCCCGTAGACATTGGTTTTTGGAATACGTACTTCAGAGGATCCATTCTAGTTATGAGGTATGTGGTGTAGGCCAAAAGATAATGTCTGACCTTCTGAGAGACCCAAGTTAGGCGCAACAAGTTTTTTCTAACAAAGTGCACTTGGCTTCATAGCCGGTAAACTTCTTGCTCAAATAGGCTTGCTCTCTCTTCCCGGTCACATTATGTTGCCTGAGGACACAGCCCAAAGAATTTTCCAAGACTGTTAAGTACAAGAACAAAGGTCTTCCAGGCTCAGGTGGGACCAACACTGGCGGATTTGATAGATATTCTTTGATTTTATCAAAATCTTCTTGAAACTCATCCGTCCATTTGATCGTCGCGTCTTTCTTTAGCAACTAAATATGGGCTCACACGTGGTAGTAAGCCGAGTAATGAATATTGATGTAATTCAACCTCCCTAGCAAACTCATGACCTCTTTCTTGGTTTTCGGAGGTAGTAAATCTTGAATAGATTTTATCTTTGCTGGATCTAACTCAATACCCCTCCGACTGACTATAAACCCCAGAAGTTTCCCAGATGGAACTCTGAATGCACATTTAGTTGGGATCAATTTCAAATCATACAAGCGTAGACACTAAAAGAATTTCCTCAGATCTCGCACATGGTCTTCTTGTGTTCTGGATTTAATGATCACATCATCCACATACACCTCAATTTCTTAGTGCATCATGTCATGGAAGATGTCGGCCATAGCTCTCATGTAAGTTGCCCCGGCCTTTTTCAGACTAAATGGCATGACCCTGTAATAGTAAGTGCCCCACGGTATGGTGAAAGATGTCTTTTCTACGTCTTCTTCATCCATCATAACTTGGTGATACCTAGCGTAACAATCCACAAAAGACTGTATCTCATGTTCGGCACAGTTTTCGACAAGAATGGGGATGTTTGGTAACGAAAAGTTGTCCTTGGGGCTTGCTTTGTTCAAATCCCTAGAGTCAACACACACTCGGGTGTTTCCGTCTTTATTTGGTACTGGAACCACATTAGCCAACGACGTGGTGTATCGAACTACTCGGATTGCACCAGCTTTCAATTGTTTGGTGACTTCTTCTTTGATCTTATCACTGATGTCTGTTTTGAACTTTCTCTGCTTTTGTTGGACAGGTGGACAACCGGGATAAGTCGAATACTTATGTACCACTAATTCAACACTTAGTCCTGGAATATCATCGTAGGACCATACAAACACGTCTGTGAATTTAAACAAAAGTTGAATCAATGCATCTCTAGTTCTTTCCTCAGTGTGAATGCTTATAATGGTTTCTCTGATCTCTTCTGAACTGCCCAAATTAACTGGCTTGGTTTCATTTAAGTTTGGCTTAGGCTTAATCTCAAATTGTTCCAATTCTCGGTTTATTTCCCTAAAAGCCTCATCTTCATCATATTCTGGTTCTTGATTCATTATTTCACAGTTAGACAATGTTTTATGATCTGGGCATGAAGTCCGCAAGTATGTCATGTTATTTAAGTCCGCATTATTAGAACTGAAAGGGAAAAGATAAGAAAATAGAAAAATCAGAAATAAATAAAAAAAGAAAGATATCTATAGACGATGAAATACTTATTTCATTTAGTTGAAGATAGGAGGGCTTACATTGAAATTAAAAGACAACAAAATAAAAACATCCGAGCTACACTCTGAAATAACTCGTAATGCGGAAAAGATGGAAAAACTAGACTACCGGGATTCCCTCCTGATAGGGAATGGAGTAGCCTTCCAATTTTGAAGCTTAGCATTTGGCCCCATATATTGCACCTCGGCAGTGCTTCTGCCTTCACCTGGTTGGACCATGTGAACCTCGTACAACATTTGTTTCATGGACTCACAAATGTCCTCGATCTCTTCGGCCGTGAACGCCTCTTCTTCTTCTTCTACATACTTTGGCTTAACAAATGACTTGGTTATATGCGGAACGGGTTGGGGCAGGACCCATCCATTTTTCTTGCGCTCATCGGCCCCTTTTATGTCATCATTTGTAGCTTGGATACCTACGCCAAAGAACTTCTTATTGGTAGTCAAAGTGATGGTCTCTGTGACGCCTTGTAGAGACACCCCAAGCCCTTTTCCGGGCTTGTACCCATATTTAATCATCTCACTGGCAACCATGACCGATGCATTTGATAAGCAGGGTTGAGGAAACGGGGCCCTTTCTTCGCATTTGTCAGCGACCACAATTTTGCAGTCTTGATAGACAATGTGCTCACTTCCTTCTCTAGCTTCGATACACAGGACTGACAAGTCCCTATAAATGGACTTTTCATCCTCCCCGTGGACGACAATTTCTTGGTTTTCATGTTCAAACTTGACCATTTGGTGGAGAGTAGAGGGAACAGCTCCTGCGGCATGAATCCATGCTCTTCCTAGGAGAAAATTATATGAAGTATCCATGTCCAGAATGTGGAAAGTCACTTCAAAGTCCACGAGGCCAATGGTTATAATCAAATCAATTTCCCCTATTGCATCTCGCTTGACGCCATCAAAAGCGCGCACACAGACATTGTTTGGTCGAATTCTTTTTGTTCCAATTTCCATCCTCTGGAGCGTTGAGAGAGGGAAAATGTTGACCCAGGACCCACCATCTAGCATGACCCTCTTCACACAATAACCTTCGCATTTGACAACCAAGTGAAGATCTTTGTTGTTGGTGGCTCCCTTTGGAGGCAAATCACCGCGGCTGAAAGAAATCCTGTTGACTTCAAAAAATCGTTCAGCCATTCTTTCCAATTGTTCAACTGAAGTTTCAAATGTTTTCAGGAGTACCTTTTGATGTTCATTTGAGCTCATCAGCAAGGATAAAAGTGAAATCTGGGAAGGAGTTTTCCTGAGTTGATCAATTATGGCATATTCCGAAGTATTCATTCTTCGAAAAAACGCTTCCACTTCTTTAGCGCTCACAGGCTTCTTGAGTGGAAACCTTTTATCCTTACTTAGTTTTGACTTCTTTAACTCTTCCGGGTTGTGGTACTTTCCAGATTGGTTTATTTTATTTACCTCTCCCATGACTTCCTTTACCTTGTAAGTGACCACCGTCTTGTTGTAATTCCAAGGAACTACAGTGGGGTCTCTCATGGGATTCTATGGTGCGTGGCTGATAACCATGGGCTCATCCAGCCTGGGTGAAATTAATGGCCCTCGCGCCACGTAAGTCTTTTTTGGTACATACAACTTTGGCATACTCAGCGTGACTTTCCTTTTTTTAAATCTTTTGGGAGTATTCAACATGAGTTGTTCCTTCCTTGGGGCCCTAGGAACGTAGAGAATGGCGTCCTTAACAGGTGTTGCCCCTGTTTTTGTTTCCACAACCTTTTTTGCAACTTGAGGAGTTGAAGTGATTTTCTTCTCATTTCGAGCTTGTTTTACCACCGCTTTGGGTCTCTTTTATGAGTCGGCGATGGCAATGATGGCTTTCAAAGCTGGATTGAATTCCTTATCCTCACATATCATTCCAATGATCAGCCTGTTGTTGTGAGCCAGTAATGGGTTGTTAGTCACATTGGGGACTTCCTCGTCCCTCAGAACCACTCATTTTTGTTCTATCAAATTCTCAATGGCCATCTTGAGAGTCCAACAATCCTCCGTATCATGACCCTCTGCCCCCAAATAATAGGCACATATGGTACCATGCCGGTATGATGTAGATTCCGGATTTTGCCAGTTTGGAGGCACAGGTTGCAATAGACCCATCTGGAATAATTTCGAGAAAATGCTAGAGTAAGACTCACCAATAGGGGTGAAGTCATTTCTCCTTGGTGGCTCACAGGGGCATGTATTATGTTGGTAGTTGTTTTATGGTGGATTGGGGTTATATGGAGCTTGATAAGGATGGTTATTTCTGTGAGGTGGAGCTCGGTTTTGGTTGTAGTACTATTGCGTCCGTGTATAGGGTTGGTCATTCATCACCGCATAGGGAGACGGTGCCACAACATATGTTGCATCTTGGTGGGAGTAATAATATTGTGGGGTTCAGGAAGGCAGGTAAGAATGATCACGGGATCGACGGGGGCCTCTCAAACTTGAAGCCATCATGGCTCCTTCTTTTTTCTTCTTTCAATTTGCTAAACCTCCCGAGCCGTTCTAGATGGCTTGGGAAGTGGCTCTTAAAGCAGATTGACTTATGATCCGGCCAGTTTTCAGGCCATTTTCTGCCATTTCTTCGATTTTTATGGCCTCCGCGAGCGGTTTCCCAAAGAAGACATCATATTTTGGAAGTAATAAGCCTCTTAGGTGTGCAAGAAAACATTGACCATTTCTGTCTCATCCATTGGTGGTTTCACTCTAGCTGCTTGCTCATGCCACTTGATAGCGTATTCACGGAAACTTTTCGAGGTTTTATTCTTGAGGTTGGTTAGAGAATTCCTATCTAGAGATATATCAACATTGTATTGAAATTGCCTGACAAAATCTCGGGCAAAGTCGTCCCACATATGCCAATGGGAGATGTCCTGGTCCATATACCATTCTGATGCAATTCCCGTCAAGCTCTCCCCAAAATAGGCCATCAAAAGTTCTTTTTTTCCACTCGCCCCTCTCAGTTGATTGCAATCTCTTTTCAAATGGGCGATCGGGTCTCCGTGCCCGTCGTACATTTTGAATTTTGGCGTTTTAAAGCCAACGGGCAAATGAACGTGAGGAAACATGCACAAATCGGAATACGAAACACTCTTTTGACCACTCAGACCTTGCATGTTCTTAATTCTTTGTTCGATGCTTTCATCTTTCGAGTTATCTCTTCTTGCTCGAGGTTTCTCACGGTTCTCTCTTGTACCATATAGGAGACTCATATTGCGGGTGTTGAGGGTAATAATTTAGGTAACACAAGCGGTGTCTAGTTGAAATTGTGGGACTTGAAAAGTGAAAGCTGACGGCTCAAAGCATGGCCTGGGCACTGCTGGTTGTGCCATAGTAGAGGTTGGTGGTGCGATGAATACTGTGGAAGATATTCCCGAAGACGGTGCCTGGGGGCGAACCTCAGAAGGCATACTGGTGAAATTAGTTGATATAGTAGGGGTACCCAAACGGGATGAATGGGTTGGTCACTGAGATGGGGACGTTGGTGGTTCCTCCCGTCCTGGGGAGAAATTCAGGAAATCCGAGGATCGTACTAGGTGGCTCTCTGCTGTTGGACCGGGCGTCCCACATTTCTAACATACGGCAACGCAAACTTCTATTTTCTTTAGCAGTTGCTGATTCTAACTGTGAGATGGTCCTCGGGCTCAATAATGGGTAAATGACTTTCGGAGGCCATGTCAATACTTCCCTTGGATCTTGTGAAGTAAGAATGGGAAGCCAGATTACCACAAAACCAACCACCTAGAATAGGACATGTCTACTTGCATACACAACAACTTGGTTAGTTTGAGACATTTAACAGATAGGGAATCACATATTGGGGATGCAATGCACCTGAATAGTTAAACTTTTCTAAAATTTTTGCAACGGCTGTGTGTTTCATCCCGGTTTTGCTATCTCCTTTTTTTTTCTCTCCTTTTCTCTTTTTTTTCTCTTTAATTATTTTCTTTATTTCATGGCTATGATCGAATCCTATGGGGATTGCCTACATATCATGATGTCGCATGAAGCAGATCATTACGTAGTTCAGGAAATAAATGTGAAATAACAAAAGACAAATTTTTTTTTCATTAACAAGGACATATTTTTTTTTTTGGTTTTCTATTACAAGACCTTAAAAGTATTGACGACTACAAAAGAAAACATACAGACTTGAAATAAACAACAAAACAACTTTGAACAAAACTCGAAAAGAGTAAAGCACAAACTCAAAAACTGAAAACTCAAAAGTACATAAGAGCCTCCACTGGTACTCTGGAAGCCTGTGGGACATCAGTCGGTCTTTGCGTGAGCCTTCATGCAATATCTTCTTGAAGTCTAGGTCAGCCATCACCTGGTGAACGAATGTTATCACAGAAGCAAAAAACATAGACCTGGTCATGTCTTCACATTCGTGACATTTCATTACGACATAATCAGCTATCTCTTTAATCCCCATTCTGATGACACCTTTCTCTTGAAGCAGACGCCTAATTTGTTGTGCCCAAGCTTCCACACTTGTGTATTTGTGTTGTTTTGGTCCTGTAACTGTCGCATGCTTTCTTCTAGTCAGCAAATTAATGCGTAGCAATGCTCTCTTTGTGCCTTAAAATCCTTTGTTTGCTGGACCATTTCATTCTCAAGGACAACCAGCTTTTTCTTTAAAAATGTCACTTCTCTGTCGTATTTCTGCTTCAACTGTTAGGCTAATTTGGCATGTTGTTCCGCTCCTTTGACCAACTTTGCTTGAGCATTTAGAAAATCTTTTTCGGCCCTTTTCAAGTCAGCTGCATAGGCATGTACCTTCATTCTTAAGTTGTTGATGAGTTTTTCATTTCTCTCGCTCCTCACAGGTATTTCAGCGGCTATCCTCATGTCCCAAAGTTGGGCTCGGAGCAAATCGTTCTCTCGAGAAAATCTTCTCTTTTAACCTTCAGCCACCTGCGTTTGTAAGTAATTTTCAAATGCGAGGTTTTTCAACTTTTCCTCTAAGGCATGGATGGTGGCTTGATATTTATTTTCCTTTTCTCCCCATGCCAAACGTTCTCGGACTTTGTTATCAAAAGCCTGAATATGAGGCCTTTTGGCGGGGCCTTTTAGGCTAAGGCTCAGGCTCTAGATCATCATTAATGCAATACCTTCTCTCGAACTATGTGGCATAACCTGGATATACTTCACCTCTTGCAAGATCTGGTACTTGGGTATCCTCTTTCAAGTATCGGCAACCATTACAAGTTTGCTAAATTAAAGCCTCGGTAAGTGGGGCTTCAGGGTGTAGTTCAATGACTTGGACACTCAAATCTTCATCCTCAGGCACCACTTGATATCTTTCCAATTGTCTTAGAACTCTTTGTGGTGAATATGGTTGGACACTTCTCAAGCCTATCAATAGCAAATAGTTCTTTGTGGATGTCATGTGTATGACTTCTCTCACCGGAATCCATCCAAAAGTCCACTCAATATTATTTGCCTTTAGAGTTCTTAGGTGGGAGATCCAAGCATCAACCCCTTCTGGAGATTTGTAATCTTTTACCCTTTCCTCATAACTCTCGATGAAGTTGTTCTTGCTCGGGCCGTAACTCATGAATTTTGGGTGATGGCGGAGATTTTCAATTAACCACATTTGCAAAAGAATATTGCAATCTTCAAAGAATGTCGCCCTAGACTTACACAACGTCAATGCTCGATAGATGTTCGACAATATAAGCGGAGCAAGCGTGTGATCTTCTTTGGAAGTTAGGACTTGCGCAATTCTGGCCATGCGGATATCAATTGTCCTTTTTCATTTGGGAAGACCATAATTCCCAGAAATGCCACTATGAAAGCGAAACGACGATAAATTTTCCAAGTGTCCTTGATTTGCTTGTTGTTCAAACCCTTTTCATGTGCTTCAAACCCATTTGGATGCCCATATCTGGAGTATAGGAAGTAGAATGAGTAGCATCCATTGTTTACATTGTTTTTCCTTATTTGTTTACTGATATTCAGGATATCAAAGAACCAGCGCACAGAGGAAGGCCTTGGGAATATAAGTTGCTAGTTTCTCAAGTTCCAGTCGAAACCAGTATATCCGGCTATTTCCTCCAGGGTGGGAGTGAGCTCAAACTTCAAGAAGCGAAAGACATCGTGAATGGGATCCCAGAAAGTCACTAAAGCCTTGATTAGATCATTCCAGGGCTTGGCCTTTATAATATCTATGAGAGAACCCAGATGTTCTACTACCCATTCTTGACCCTCTTTATCCAAATCATACCACCACATTTGAAGCTGTAGAGGATCCTGCTCTACAGCATTTAATGGTAGGTTCTAGACAGTGTTCATTTTGTACCTGTGAATGGTTAGGGTTAGTGTTGACTCTAGTTCGAAAGTCAGACCAGCGGACTCTTTTGCAAAACTAGTTTTCCATTTTCCAAAGAGAAATCACATGAAGGTGGCTATTTGTGCAACATTAGCCAAAGATGGCCCCTTCCCAGTTTCAAATAAGGTTTTGAGGCCGGGGTAAGGCACTTCACGGAGAAAGTGATGCCTTATTGACATTGATGCGAGGCTAGAATTCATGGTTTAACATGTTATATGCCCTACATTTTATGTGCGTTAATGATAAAAATACACTTTTTATGTTCTTAATGGAGTTTATTTCATGTGTAGGTGAATTGGAGATGGAAACCGAGCTAAATCAATGCAAATATGTCGGAAATACGCTTGAGAGGCGAAGAGGGAACACACTAGCCTTATCCAGGCGTTTTCCTCCTAAAGCCAGATTGGCCCTGGCGTTAGGGGGGCGTTTGCCTCCTAAAGTCAGGCCTGGCCTGGCCTTATCCAGGCCTTAGAGCCAAAACGCCTGGTCTCCTGGTTCTGGTCAATTTTGAGTTTTGACGAGTTTAAGTGTTTCCCGGTTGAAATAGAAGTCTCCTACACGTTTAGGGTTTGTCCTAAACTTATAAATAGACCCCAAAAACACAACTTAGAGAGAGATTTGAAGAGAAGAGAAGGGATTTGAACGGCAAGACATCAAATTGTACAGATTTTCTTCATTACTTTGTAGTTTAATTATGCAAGTTATTTTAGATTTGATTCTTATGAATTTGTTTAGCTAACTTCTTTAATCTAGGGTTTTGGTAGAACCCGTTG
>ML397175.1:14082-150850 GCA_005239525.1 Nicotiana knightiana
AAAGTCATAACCGAGGGTTTAGAGGTTGGATTAGAGATAACGATACCTCGGGTGCAATCTAAAGTGAACTGTAATGCAATCTAGCTAGCGTAACTTGAGAGAGTGCGTCTAGTAAATTATCATAATTACTTGAGAGAGATTTATGGTAGATAGAGTGTTCATGATTGATAGAAACAACTAATCAAGCTATATGAAGTATCCGAGAAGTAAATTCACCGACGGGGGAAACCATAACCTTAGATCTTTATTACAATTGTTTACACCTTAGCGTAGTTAATATTTAGTTTTAATCTTTAGTTTTAGTAATTTAAATAACATCAAGTGACAGTTGAGTATTCTAACAGCTTGCTTGATACGTAAATTCCCTGTGGGATCGACTCTGGGCATAATACCCCGAATTATATTTGCAACGCCCGCTTAGTCTTTTATTAGACATAGTTAAGCGTGATCAGACACACATGTCCATTCTTGGCGAGAATAGCCCTTCCACAATTTAAAGGTATTCTAAGGCTATCTTGGCAAGAACGGCGCAAGACGCAATCGAATTTGGGTCGGCTTACTCTTTTGACCAAAACAAACAGACACACTTTTTATTTATTATTTTTTTGTTTTTTTTTTTGAAAAATTGGGGCCGAAACCGACGAGGTTTGCCTACGTATCTCACATCCGATGAGAATCAGACCCGCGTAGTTTGGTCAATTTTGACATAATTGGAAAAATATGATATTGACCTTTTTTTTAAATATATTTTCTCTTCTTTTTTTTTCAAAATTTTGACAGAGTTTCGAGGCATTTTTAAATAGCGAGGTTTTCAGAACTGGGTGAATTTTTTATCCTACCTCACTCTTGGCTTTTTTGTTGATTTTCTTTCCTTAGCCGGTCACAAATAAGCTGAAACAAATAAATGCGTACATAGCACGTAAGATGCATTAGGATAGTCTTTTATTTCGGGTACACCTGTCCTAGACGGACTCAACCTCTGTGTTGAGTCCCCAAAGTCAAATTCACATGACGCAAACAAATGTTCCTACTAAGGATCTGCATGAGGCTATGTTATTCTAGGTTTGAACATGGGGGTGTGTTCTAGACATGGCTTATCCAAGCGGACAACTTGAGCTGGGGTGGGAGCGACGTACCGGGAGCACGAAAGTCTACCCGGCCTAGTGGTTGATCCATCCTCGTTCTATTTGGTACGACCTCTAACGGAAAAGTGGACCACGTGTGCGTGTGCACCATTTTTTTAGAAGACTCAGAAGGGAGGCGTAAGAAGACAGTTTAATACAGTTCAAATAATATCAAAGCGGTAAATGAGCGGCTAATAGCACATTAGGCCCACAAATACAGTAATATCAATAATCAATAACGCCAAGTTAAAAATCACATTAACAAGCTCGAATTCTTGAACCCTGAACCAGTGATTCTGGGTTCGATCCCCAGCAGAGTCGCTAGAGCTGTCACACCTCCTTTTTCCCGAGGGGGGATAGGGGAGTTTTTCCAATTTAAGTAACATTATTCGAATTGGAATTATTTATTTATTCATATTTTCCACTCGGACTTATTTATTTACAGTGTTCCGAGTCGCCATTTGTTTTAAAAATCTCAAATCGAGGAAATTTGACTCTGTTTAAAAGTCTGCGAACACAGAAGACCGGATAAGGAATTATGTTAACCCGGGAGAAGGTGTTAGGCATTCCCGAGTTCCGTGGTTTTAGCGCGATCGCTTTTAATTAAACTTGGCTTAATGATTTGTTTAATTACGTATTTTAGAACCTATGTGCATTTTATCTTTTACCGCTTTTAATTTTGGCGTTTATGTATTTGATCTTGAAATGGATTATATGTGTGTAAATCCGCTTTATTTGAGGCGCTTAAATCATGTCACGCGAACATGTATACAATTAGTCACGCTTTATTAATTTAAGATTGTTTAGCCGAAGTTGCGCGAACGCATACCTCGATTTAATTTAGGAAATCGTAATTATGTCATGCGAACGTGTACATAATCACAATAATAATTTAAGTCACGCCTAAAGGCATTCCTACGAGTATTCATTTTTGAAACCGTAATTGTGTCATGCAAACGTGTACATAATCACGATAATTTGATTAAATGTGTGCCTAAAAGCATTTCTACAATTGTTTGTCACTTAAAAGTTTTTCTATGATTTGAGAGTGATGCGAGGCCAAATGGTATAGAAGGGATGTAATTATCAGGTTTGTGAATGACTCCTTTTGAATATAATTTTTACAGGTTTTTATTAGTACTAATAGACGAAGCTCTTAATGCTTCAGAAAAGTTCTCATCACTTCTCATGTTATTCCCACTCAATTAAAGCAAATTACATCCAAATGTCTTGAGAATGAAACTTAAGGTGTAACGTGGGCCTGAAGTTGAGCCCAACATGTATTTAAGTTTAGAATCTTTGAGACTCCAAACAACAACATAGCTTCAAATGGGCCTGATCACCCAAGCTCGTAAGGGCAGCAACCCAATAATTCAATCATACAAATTTTAAATAAGTATAAGTATTTGCTTTAACAAAGGCCAGGATTACTAAAATTCCTGAAAAATACAGTTATTTCGGATCTGGGATCCAAATGAAGTCCAAATGATAAAGAATGAGATTTCTCTGTCATAAGTGCACTCGATAGATGAGGATTTCAATTATGCAAGAGGCCCAAACAAATCGAGAGATAGACAAAAAATAAAAAAATAATCGGAGCAGCATTTGTTAACCTGCTGCTTATTTGCAATCATCAATGAAGGAAATTATTACTAACCTATTTTTAAACTTGTTTTACACAAGTTATCCAAAAAAAAGGAAAAATTTTAAATCCTAAACTAACCATGGACATCATTAAGATCAGATAACTATACAAATGAAACCTTTTATATTTCTTCCTCAAAATTCCAAATCTATATAGTATTGCTCAATGTATTACGGCTGGATATGGACCTTTCTTCAGCTTCATACCAACCTGAAAATCCCAACTCTAACTTCATTTTAACTAGTTGACATGATGTAATTTAAAAATACTTCCATCGTGACTATGGCATGAACATTTATGCTCAGATTTCTACTGATTCTATATGTTGAAATTTCATATCCATTTCAACTCACAAACGAACATGGCAGAAAATATTCAATCAAACATACAAATGACTAAACTACTTCAAAGAATATTTATCAAACATATACTCAACTCATGGTTGCAAATCTGATGATATTATAGTATTCAAGTACTATTACATCAAAGGAGAGTAAAATTAGTACCTTAATAGCAACAAAGACAGAGAAGAAAGAAAATAAATCTCTGAATTTGAGGAGTAACAGTAAGAAACCCAGCAACAATAGAAAACCAACAAGAAATAACGAAACAGTAGCAAATGAGAAACAACAGCAAATGAAGCCAAAAATCTAACTTCAGATCCTAGAAAAGATGAAAAAGAACTTTTTTTTATGTTTATCTAAGCCCTAAGGCTGGAATTCCAGGAAGTTTTTCTACTAAAAATGAATATGCTATGAGTGAAATTTCTGAAAATGTAATCAATTAGTGTGTGTGTGAGTGAAGGAGTGTGGGGTCTTATATAGAGTGAGAGGGTCCTTTTTTCAGAAAAGAAAAATCAGAGGACCTGTGAGGATTTTTTGTCAACTCAATTTTAGGGATAGGGTACCTTTTTTGTACCAGAAAATGGACATATGTGCCAGCAACTGTCTATGCAGATTTTCCATATATTTTTTAGGTCCTTTTAACTTCTGAATTTCCCCTTTTTCACCTCAAATCTAACCTAATTCAATTATTTTATTACACTTTAAGCCCTTTTTCTAGAAACTTCCTAGACAACTATTCAGATTCCCTAGTTTTGGTTTCTATTTAATCCCTTAAAGTTTTCAATATTACCCTTTCAACCTTTAATTCCAATCAGCATTTAAACATCAGAAATCAAGCAATTAAGACCAAATCAAGGCTCAAACAAAGCAGAAACAACTTACTAATTAAAACTTAATTAAATTAAATTAAGACTGATTTAATTAACCTAAAACATGCAGTTAACTAGTTAATCCTAACCTTCACTGAACTTAATCAAATTAATTAACCAGTCCAAACAAAATTAACACCTAAATGTTAATTCAAAAAACACAACAACAAAAAAAATAGGAGAAAGAGTATACTGATTTTGGCCGAAATGAAGGGGCGACTGAGGCGAAACCACGAGCAATGATGGCGACGAAAACTTTGGCCAGTCAGAATTAGCCGAAATCCGTCCATCCTCGAAATGAACCAAAACTAGCGTTAATCAATTGTTCTTAACAAGAACAATTGTTTAAAAAGTTTCAAATCAAATCAGGCCTTGAAACTTGACGGAAAAAGAAGAAAGAAACTAGGGTTTCTGGCCATCTTAAGATCTGAAATTGGAGAAATTTGGCAGGAATTTTGAGGAAATTGGTGGGGGGGTGAGGTTTAGGAGGGTGTGGGGAGTATAGAGTGAAAATTTGGGGTCATTTAGGGTAGCGCCGCTGCCATAGGCGATTTCTGGCGGGGCAGACGACGGAGGTGAGAGAGACGAAGAGTGAGAGAGTCTTTGGGGGTAGGAGGGTTTAGTCCGACACTTATATTTGTAATAGAGTATCATTTGGGAGCCGTTAGATCAGAAATGATCAACAGCTAAGATTGGGGGGGGGGGATCATTTTGGATTAAGTGAGGGTTGGACCGGTTGGGGTTATGGGGATTGGGCTGGGCAGGTGTGAATTTAGGGATATTTGGGCCGCTGAAAGTTTTTGGCCCAATTTCAAACAAAACCAAGCATTTTCCTTAACCCTTTTTCTTTGTTTTCTTTATTATTATTTTTTTCTTTCTTTTTGACCTTAATTCCTATTAATTAAAACCCTAAATTGAGTCATAAATTAATCTAATTTGGAGAATTGAGACTAATTATCTATTTCTGTCACCTGAATATTTAATTAACTTAAAAACTAATGAAAGGAAATTACTAATTTAAAACTAGAAACTAAAAATATAAAAAATTAATAATATTTTTTTGATTTTTGTTTAATAATTTAATCAATTAACAACTTAATCCTAAAAATACAAAAAAAAAAAAAAATATGCAATGCATTGAAATTTTTTGATATTTTTGTGGTATTTTCTTATAATTTTAAAAATGCAATTAAATGCAAACAACAATTAATCGGGAAATTCCTAAAAATTCTATAAAAATATTAAAACAACTAAGAAAAATCTATTTGTTGATTTTGTAGGAGTATTTTCATCGGGCAAAAATTACATGCTCACACCCATTAATCAAAATATGTTGATCCGACCCGGACCGTAACCCATAATCCATTAACATAAAAATTACACGGGGAGCCCTATTTGGTTGCCCCCATTTTAACCTATACCCACTTTTTAAAAAAATTTTAACTTGCACTCACTTTTTAAACAACTTCAGGCCTCTTTCTCCTACCCTCCTCCTCCTCCTCCTCCTCCTCCTCCTCCTCCTCCTCCTTCTTCTTGTGATAATGATTTTATATGGTAGTTATGAATTTATTTTAATGTAGTTTATGATGTTTTACAATAGTGAGCTGCTATGACACCTTATTTTTTACTATTGCTTAGGGTTTCTTCTCTTTATTTTTCTTAATTGCAAAATAGGTTCATTAAATTTATTGTTGTTTTGGCAAGTTGATGATTGGGGTTTGTTCCTGATGATATTTAGAGGTTATGTTTCAAATTTGAGCTCATTTGGAGTAGATTTAGGTATTAAATCGTATATTGAATCTTTATAATTCGAAGAACAAATTTCTGTTTTTGGGCAATTTTCATTTCAGACTTATTAGCCTTAAGTAAATGAAAACCTTTGTTGCATTTCAAACTTATTGGCCTTAAGTGCATCTGAAGTGCAAATTTTCACTTCAGACTTATTAGCCTTAAGTGAATGAAAACGTTTGTTGCACTTTAGACTTTTTGGCCTTAAGTGTATCTGAAGTGTAATTTTTCACTTCAGACTTACTGGCCTTAAGTGCATCTGAAGTGTAATTTTTCACTTCAGAATTATTAACCTTAAGTGGATGAAACCATTGGTTGCACTTCCGACCTATTTGGCCTTAACTGCATTTGAAATGCAATTCTTCACTTCAGGCATTTTTCTTTTAACTTCAGACCCGACAAGCTGAAGTTGATCATAAAGTGGGTACGTTTGCAAACTTTTTTGCAAAGTGGGTATAAGTTTAATTGTGACCCCAAAATCGGGTATAGATGCAAAAGCCCCTTCACCCGGGCCCTAGTAGGCCGAATCCAATTTAATTAAAAAAAAAGTTAAAAACTAATAAATGATAAAAAAAATTCAAACTTTATACATATATACGAACTTGAAAGTACATCATGTCCTCGAAGCCAGTTTGAATAAAAATGAAAGAAAAATCATACTTTATTAACATTAAACATCATAAACATATGGAACTCAACTATTTCTATAACTAATAGTGTAAACCATATGGAATTCGACTATTTCGACAAGACACCTCATAGTGTTTGGTACTATATTCTTTCTTCAACGTTTGGATTCAATTTTTTACCACTTATCTGAATATATATATATATATATATATATATATATATATATATATATATATATATATATATATATATATTGGGCCGGTTGACCTTTGGGTCAGCTACCAGTTTCAGTCTGATCCGATTCAGTGGGTCAAAATATTAGAGGAAACTACACTATATACCCACAAAAACCAAAATATTTAACCGTTTTTACCCATTTTGAAAATAGTTACATTATCCACCTACCCCACCCATATTAATTACCCGACCTACCTATCATTCTTTCTCCGTAATTTTATAGTTTAAAGCTGCCTTATATGTTCTCCTGTTTTTCTCCCCATTTTCTCTTTCTTCTTTTTACGACATCAATTCAGTTTCTCTACATATTCTTCCAACAATAGCAATTCCTTTTATTCTTAAATCTTATTGGCAAGAAAATTAAGTAGGAAAAAAATTCTCGGTGAGTCTCTATCCATTATTCAATAGAGAAATACTATAAAATAATGGATCCAATTTCAGATCTGAAGAAAAAAATAGGAACTTTAAGTGTATGAGTTCAAATTTTTAGATTTGAATTTTTGGTACGTGTTTTAAATGTTTTTTTATTGGAATTTGTTAGGTGTTGTTCTTTGACATTTGGATTATAGTGTTAATGCGGATTTTCACATATTTGTTATTGGAAGGGTCAGATCCACCATTGAAGGACCTTGAATCTTGAAACTCATAAATTGGGTTTGTTGGGTTTGTAGTTGTTTTGATCCAATTTTGCCTAGGTCTATTTGAAATGTTAATCGAAGGTTGTAGCTAAACATTGAGCGAATTTGGTGGAGATTTTGCAGTAGGTTTTTTAAATTTGTGTTAAAGCTGAGTTGCACTGGAGATGAAGAACTTATAATGTATACCAAATTTATATATTATAACCCATTTGGTATACAGTTTATTTCAACGGTATATTATTACAGTATACTGTATAATGTAATAATATACTATTTCAATTTGTTCCTTTTTGAATTTTTTAAATTTTTCATTGATTTCTTTTCAACTTCCCAATGGAGTTCTCATATTTTTAGAATTTTTTAAACCGAGATATTTGGTTTGAAATATTTGGTTGGAGGTTGTGGCTAAAGTTTTAGTCAATCGGTAGAAATTCTGGAGTAGATTTTTGAAATACAGGTTGAAATTGATTTGAACTTGCAAAAAAGACTAATTTGTACTATCTACAAAAATGATATACTATATACCATTTCGGTATAAGATCTAATTTAATTTATTGCATTGAACTGGCGAAGAAGAATTTGTATTTTATACCAAAATGATATACTATATACTATTTTGGTATACAATTCATTCCAACAGTATACTATTGTAGTATACTATATAATGTAACAGTATATTATTACAATTTGGTCCTTTTTGATTTTTTTAAAAATTGTCATTGAGTTCTTTTTTAACTTTCCAACATAGTTCATATATTTTTTTCAAATTTTTTCTTAAACAAAAATATTTAGTCTAAAATATTTTATTGGAGTTGTGGCTAAAGTTTGAGTCAATTTGGCGGAAACTCTAAAGTAGATTTTTGAAATTTAAGTTGAAATTGAGTTGAACTAGCAGAGAAGACTAATTTAAAATGTATACCAAAATAACATACCATATACTATTTTGGTATATAATATTTAGTTCAATAGTGTATAATTTATTGCATTGAATTGGAGAAGAAGAATTTGTACTGTATACCAAAATGATATACTATATATCATTTAGTATATAATTTATTTCAACGGTATACTGTTACAGTATACAATATAATGTAACAATATACTATTACAATTTGGTCCTTTTAGAATTTATTGAGTTATTTTTCAATGGATTTCTCATAATTTGTTTCAATTTTTTTTTCTTAAACCAAAAATATTTAGTATGAAATATTTGATTGGAGGTTGTGGCTAAAGTTTGAGTCAATTTGGTGAAAATTTTGGAGTAGATTTTTGAAATTTAGGTTGAAATTGAGTTGAACTAGTGAAGAAGACTAATTTGTACTATATACCAAAATAACATATTATGTACCATTTTAGTGTATACTATTTAATTCAATAGTATATAATTTATTGCAACAGTATACTATTATATTATATGGTGTAATATAACAATAAAGTTAAATTTGGTATTTTTTAAATTTTTCAAAGAAAAGTTCAATGGGTCATTTTTCAATTCTCAGCAAAGTACTCGATATTATATACACAGTGAGTATATGATGTATAGCATGTGGGTATCATAATATACTACAATAATATACTTTGACTGCTACTAATATATTATTTTTGATATGCTATATGCTAAAGTAAGTTATTTTNGGTTGACCTTTGGGTCAGCTACCAGTTTCAGTCTGATCCGATTCAGTGGGTCAAAATATTAGAGGAAACTACACTATATACCCACAAAAACCAAAATATTTAACCGTTTTTACCCATTTTGAAAATAGTTACATTATCCACCTACCCCACCCATATTAATTACCCGACCTACCTATCATTCTTTCTCCGTAATTTTATAGTTTAAAGCTGCCTTATATGTTCTCCTGTTTTTCTCCCCATTTTCTCTTTCTTCTTTTTACGACATCAATTCAGTTTCTCTACATATTCTTCCAACAATAGCAATTCCTTTTATTCTTAAATCTTATTGGCAAGAAAATTAAGTAGGAAAAAAATTCTCGGTGAGTCTCTATCCATTATTCAATAGAGAAATACTATAAAATAATGGATCCAATTTCAGATCTGAAGAAAAAAATAGGAACTTTAAGTGTATGAGTTCAAATTTTTAGATTTGAATTTTTGGTACGTGTTTTAAATGTTTTTTTATTGGAATTTGTTAGGTGTTGTTCTTTGACATTTGGATTATAGTGTTAATGCGGATTTTCACATATTTGTTATTGGAAGGGTCAGATCCACCATTGAAGGACCTTGAATCTTGAAACTCATAAATTGGGTTTGTTGGGTTTGTAGTTGTTTTGATCCAATTTTGCCTAGGTCTATTTGAAATGTTAATCGAAGGTTGTAGCTAAACATTGAGCGAATTTGGTGGAGATTTTGCAGTAGGTTTTTTAAATTTGTGTTAAAGCTGAGTTGCACTGGAGATGAAGAACTTATAATGTATACCAAATTTATATATTATAACCCATTTGGTATACAGTTTATTTCAACGGTATATTATTACAGTATACTGTATAATGTAATAATATACTATTTCAATTTGTTCCTTTTTGAATTTTTTAAATTTTTCATTGATTTCTTTTCAACTTCCCAATGGAGTTCTCATATTTTTAGAATTTTTTAAACCGAGATATTNTAAATAAACAAAAAGAACAAAAAATAAAGGAGCCAAAAATATGTGCAAAATTTGATTATGAAAAAAAGGATTAAACAATAATTTGAAATAGTAATAAATAAAATTAAAAAATAAAATGAAAGCAAAAAGAGAAGAGAAACAGTTATAATGTATAAATTGTTTTAATAATTGAATTAAAAAATAAGAAAAAAGATAAAAATATTTATTATACCAATTATATTTTTTAGAAAGTGAACAAATATTTACTTTATCAATTATCTTTTGTTATTGTATAAATAAAGAAGAATAAAAAAAGAGCAAAAAGAGTCAATGAAATTAGATTATGAAGAGAGAAAAAAAAGAAAAAAAAGAGTTAAATGAAATTAGAAAAGGAACAACAAATAAACAAAAGAAAAAAAAAGAAAAAAAAGGAGCCAAAATTGCATGTTAAATTAATTTATGATAGTAATAATAATAATAATATAATATAATGATTTGGGCAAAAGATAAATGACCAGAAAAGAAGAAAAAGGGGGGAAAAAAAATGAGGAAAAAGAAAAGAAAGAAAAAAGGAAAGAAGCAAAGAAATAAAAAAGGAAAGGAGAAAAAAGAGGAAAATTATCCACAAAAACTATCATGAGTATAAATGTAATTAGTTTGATGGGTAGAAAAGTAAATGGATAGACAAGAGTAAATAGTTTTATTTTTATGGGTAATTATGTCATTCACCCAAAACATTATAGTCCCGCCCAGGCCCATTAAATTAGTGGGTTGGTCCGGTTAGGGTGGGTCATGGGCCGGTTAAAGGGTTAATTTTAATAGGTTATGTGAGCCGGTTCGTAGGTCGACCCTGTCTATTTGACAGGTGTACTCCTTAGCATGGTTTTCGTGGGATTGTTGAGTAAGCTCGAGTAAATATGGAATTACAATGTTGCTAGTCCTAGTATATCAGACTTTGGTAGAGATATATATAGCAAGTTTGAACCCCCAAAGCTCAAGGATCTTTCTGGGAGGTTTCAATGTGATTAAGAACCAAGTATTATTACTATCACTCTATAGAAACAAGTCATACTTCTGACTTCTGACTGATTTTATGCTTCTCCATTAGGAGTATTATTGATGAGCACATTGGCGACTATACGATTTAAGTATGAACATGTTCTAAGTTTAATGCGTTTAAAGCCATATAATTCTCGGGTGAACCAACTTTCATATCATTTGAGGTATGTGTATTCGGGTAGAGATGCCAGTTAGGCGGGGCGGTTGTGATGCGGATTTTGCCTTAACCCGCAAAGGCTTCAACCCGCATAACAAATTTTTGGGTTTTCAATCTGCCCCGCCACGCATAAATCCACACCACCCCGCACCGCATGGTAATTTTTTGTTTTTTTAAACTTTAATGAGTATTTTTTCTCTAATGTTTTTCTGTTAACTTGTATTAACAAAGCTAGTTGTTTTCTTTATTTTAGGCTATTAAAATCAAGAATCAAAAGCAATATTAGAAAGAAAGCAAACTCAAAAAATTAAAGGAGTAAAACGTTTTGCTATCCTCTACTGACCATTTTAAATCTTCCTAGGATCAGTTTCTGGATAATCAAAGTGAACTCAATTAAGTGAATATTGGTTTTGTATTAATACCGATGTCTAAAATTTTAAAATGCATAAACTTTTTTGAAAATGCAAACAAAATATAGCAACTTCTTTTTGTAAAAGATGAGGGAATAAATACTAAATATAATATGGTAAAGCTGAAAAGGGATAAGGTAGATTGAGCATGCTTAGCGGCTTAACAAAAAATATTTCAACCCGCACCGCCCGCATCCAACCACCCAACCACACCCGCACCATTCCATTGCCATCCCTATATTCAGGTAATTCTTCGACCTGAATATATACCTCAGCCTTCTTATAAATCTGAAGGTGCTTAGAGAATTCAAACGGGCATAGTTGATATTGGAAGCACAATTAATCAGAAAACTTTCACAGTATCATCATTTGAATCTCCTGGAAACAACCTCTCTGCCCTTTTCGGGGTAGAGGTAAGGTCTGCGTACACTCTACTCTCCCCAGACCTCACTAATGGAATTTTACTGGGTATGTTGTTGTTTCACAGTATCATCAGTTTCATTTAAATCTCTTTTTCACATGTTTTATGAGCAACTGGATAAAACGTTAAAGGAGAGGGGAAACAGGTCTTGGATAGCATAGAAACAGCATCAAATCGGAAGAACATTATTGGGACCAGTAAGATGTGCTATATAAATTTTCACTCAACAGATGTCAGTACTAAATGGAAAATGTCCACCAAGTTGTAGTGACAATGCTCTGGTGTTCTGGAAGCCTTGGTATTTCCTGCTTCCTGTCAAAACAGTCACCATATCGGAAATTCAGCTGATGAAACAAACATGAAGTCGAAACCAAAGAGAAAGTGGCTTCAACAACTCATTGCATAACAATCTTACAGGTAGAAGCATAAATGAAACAGAAAGTAACTCAATAACCACGACAACCACTACAAACAGACATGTGCAGGAAAATATTTAAGTTGCCATCTCCACTGCAAGTAACTTAGAAAAAACTGAAATCAATTAAATAGTCAAATTCAAGAAAGGAGATGCCAGCGTCAAATGTGCCCTCATTTAGCATCTTTGACTAAGCTTAGCCCTCTTCCTATCCGAAATCCCTAGAATCATAAGGAACGACTGATGGTTGGAAAAAAACAAAAAAAACAATCAAGCCTGGGAGCCCAGACGCCCCAACTCAACACTTCCTTGAACCATATAAACGACATTTCAGCATTTGATCTCAGGCAAACGCTTCCTTGAACCATATAAACACCATTTCAGCACTCGTTTTTTATGCACCCTCGCATTTTGCTATTTCCATTACATAAACAATTGGTTGTATAGTTTCTTTTTATAGTATATTGAAGTCAACAGATCTACTTCTAGTCTTAAAAAGACTGAGTATCCCACGAGGTTCCAATTGTCAGCAAAGCTCGGACAGGCAGGACATAAAGTTAATGATACTTCATAGTGCCAAAAGAAGATTGAAGAAAGAGATGTTGGATGGCCAAAAATTAAGAATGGAATAGATGAGTGCTCAAGGATCAACATTCAACCCTCAGCACAGAAGCCCCACCTTAGCCAAAATATAGAACAAGTTAAATCCCCTAGTAAAGAGTAAACTAAACGAAGATGACGCTGTCCAATTGACCGCATGGAAGATCGACATGAGAAGGATATGTTCTTGGTAGAGAAACCCACGCAGATTTCTTAATTGTTTTGTTAGGCATTGGCATGAGTGCTCTTTGTACAAGCAAGCCAAGAGCTAATGAAGGCCGGAATGGAAATAATGCAAAATCCAATCTGAAGCTCTTTCGAATAAGCAAGGAACGAGTGACCACAAGCTCCAGTGAAGCGCTTGACATGTAGTTAGCTTAAAACATGTTCGATAAATGTATTCATTATAGATTCTGTTTTTGCACTCTTTAACTTTATCAAGAAAGTAGGTGAAACAGAGGAAGGGGTAACCTGCTTTCCAAAGTAGTCAGTCACCATAACATCTAAAGCTATCAAGAGCACTGTTGCAAAAGTGAAAAGCGGAAGAGAGCGATAAGACTTTTGAAACTGCTAGTTTGAAGAAAGATTCGAAGCACATGCTTCTTCGAAATATAGCACAGAATTTACCAAAAACAGAGAAATTATCTACTAACATATAGAAATTTAGTACTTATAATATCAAAATTGCAATTAGGATTTCCCTTTCAGTATCCGACATTATGACAATATGAATTCCAAACAAATTCAAGAAATATCGTTAAAATGTAATTTCAACAAACTGACAAAAACGATAACTTCAACTACAAATTTGTTTTCCAATTTTCAATTATTTGCCACAAAAATCAATTTGCAATATCTATTCATATTTAGCTGCTTTAATTAACATTAATAATAATGAGTTTTGGTTGCAAAAGACCATGTTATTATTGTCCAGTCCTAACGTTCATCCTAATATGAAGCATTAAAGAATAGAAAAAGAAATAGAAAACAAATAAGAGGACAAAATGAATCATAGTAGAAAACAAATAAGAGAAGGACAAAATGAATCATAGTAGAAAAGAAAAGAGAAGACAAACCCAACAAGAAGAATGAGTCATCTTCAAGAAGAAAAACACCACTAACAAAGAAGCAAATCAAGAAAAGCAAAGAATAGTAGAGCAGTTTTTTGCGAACCGTAGAAGAAGACAAAGATAAAAAGGACACCAAGCATATCTGGAGAGGAATCCATGGCAAAAGTCTATTCTATCCTATTTTCCTCTCTTTTCTCAAATCTTTTAAAGTCAAATTCAAAGAGGCAACCGCTTCTGCCTCGCGCCTTTTTGTACCTAACAATTCGAAGCTCACGCTTCTCTGAAGTTGCTTTGCTTCACACATGCGAAGCTAGGACCCCTTGCTACGTATTGTTATGTCGCTTAAGGAGCATAAACACCCTCTTGCTAGCATCGTTTGTCTTTCGTGACCATGATCGCTTCCACACCTGTAGCGTTCACGCTTTTTCGAAGTTGCTTCCTTTTACCCATGTGAACCCAGGACCCCTTATTTTTCATCGCTTCATCACCTTAAACAATGAGCGATCCTCAAAATTCATATAACTTTCCCATAAAATTAACCAATTAAAAAAGCTCAGTTGTTAAACATATACCCAAGGACAAAATAATCACCAAACACCAGCTTAATCTATATCTAATCACCAAACCAATCCTTCTTTCTGACCCCCACTCATCTTTTATGGACAATTAAAATAATATTTATGATATTATACACCAAGATGTGAGTTAATAAAGAAGTTTAGTAGTAGAATGCTTTAGGCTACCAAGAAAATATAGCCAGTTATCCATACAAGGAATTTCTTGCTTACAAAAAAAAATGGTAAGAAATTTTTCACTTAGAGTCTTCTGGTTTAGACACCAAGCTCTGCAGGGATTAATAATGAATGTATTATAACGTACGAATTTGTAATAGGGGGATTATAATACAGGGATTAGCATGAATTATAAGGCATGGATAAAAATGTGTCTTGTTTACTATTTTTTTTAAATTGTTAATACATGAGGGTTATTTTGATCAAATTAGTTATTTTTATCCATGTATTCTAATTCCACCTTCTAACCCGCATAGAATAATACATTGATTCCTGCATAACTTCTACAGATATTACTTATGCGGGAAACAAAAACAGCCACCAAACAATGTATTGAACAATTCTAGAATATATGCAAGTTTTAAAAGGCAACCAGTATTAATAATGCTGGGTTTTATGCAACCGTTCACTCTTTGTCATAGTGGTTGAGGTTGTTTTCTTCACAAGGCTAGGTCAAGAGTTCAAGGCTTGTAAGTTGCAAACCCAAAAATGCAGGGTTTTATGCAGGTATTATAATAGCTTATACATGCAACCAAACAAGCTCTAAGTATCCAAGTCTAAAGTCCTTAGAAAATTCTCATATTCCTCTCTCGCTATATTAGCCAAAAATTATCCAATGGGATGGTCTTTCATATCTTCCTTCTACCATCCAGTTTGTTCATTTTCAAGCTTGCTAATGTATCTCTCCGCTCTAGGGAGATCCATCAGAAATGAAAAATTTATTCTCCATCCTTTTGAATATTTTAGCAACCATGGCCTTCCCCATCTAGAATAATCACCATACCAAACATCAAGTTAGAATAATAAGATTTTTATTCTTCACTAATAACCCTCTCTCAACCAACCAAGATAATTTGTTTGTTCACTTATTCCATCACACATGAAATCTCTCATTAATTTCTCCAAAGTAGTTTAGCAACAATGGAACTGAATAGGGACAAAGACATGAAGTATGTAAGAATGTTGGAGAGGATTGCTTTTGTCATATTGATTTTCCTCCGGTAGACCTAATCGTCCACATTTTCAATCTTCTCTTAAACTCTTAATCTTTTTCTAGCTAGTTGTCATAGCTCAATCTCTTTGAACTTGCCACTTCTTGGAAGTCCAAGATGTTATATATGTACTTTAGCTACTTTACATCCTCCATTTAAAGCAAGTTCGTACATGTTATGGACCTTCTCAACAGTTATCTGCCCCGACATTTTCATTTTGATACAAAGTACAAAGTCCAAACACTTTCTACAGTCATACCGATGTTAATGGGTTCAGAAATAAAGCTTCTACTAGCTAACAGTAGGTATGATTTAGAAATCTTCCAACCTTTGGCTTCATATATTATAAATCCACCCCCGACAAAATGGCCTACTAATTTACTTGCGAAGGGTTTACATAATAAGTTAATAACACAAGAAGCAACAATGTAGGGGATCCTCCTACTCGAGTTCATCTGAGACTCCCAGAATATCCGAAAGGGGAGCTGTTGGCACTAAAACATGCCAACTCAATAAATGACTAAAGCATTTCCTACACTGCCATATCACATCTATGATGTTCATGTTTTGTATATTTTCAAACCTATTTCCACACTAAACTTTTTGCATTGATAGTAGGTGCATTTTCTCAACATAATAATTTCCAAATATAAATTAAAGGATTTCTCTCTTTTCTCCTGCCAATTTAGCTATCAACATATCCATGATTTCCTTCCCATTTCTTTTTACCTCCTTACAGAATTATAGATTCGAATAATATATCAAAAAGAAGCTACGAGAAACTAACATCCAAAACTCATTGCTAGATATTCAAACTCGCAAGTCAATTTTTAACCATCAGCCAGCCGACTACTATTCCATTACCACAAACGATAAAAAAGCAAATTAAGATAGCAAAAGCTCAACTTGGAAAACGTTCAGATAAATTCCATTTGCATGCCTATTTTAAACAATATTGTGATGTTGAGGTTTGTATTTACCCAAAAGAGAAAATCGGTGGGTTGAAGGGGAACTAGGCTTGAGGTTTTATGTTGTACGACTACCCTTAATAAACCAAACTACCAAAAACACTACTGCATATTAGAACTTAAAGATCCTCACTTTTGTTTTAGTTTATTCAATCTTGTGCTGGATTCGTTAATTAATTGGAAACCAATTAGATTTATTTGGTAAACCAAGACGAACTTGACAAAGAGAATCTAGGTTTGACTAGATTTGAGTATCGCAATGTTAAATCACTTAGCTCAACAGTTGAATTAGTCTGTAATTAAGATGAACAATCACTGCCTTATGCAACCATCGTTAGGGATGGAAACTAATGCACTTTTGTTATCATTATTCTCATAGACATACAAGAGTGAAGAATGAATTAAGGAAGATAGGCTCATAACAACTCAAAAAGGATACTTATAAGTATAACTAGCACCCTAGGTTAATAGCTCAATTCATTAGAGTACGGTTAAAAACAAGCAATCAGTTGAATGAAGTATCGGGGGAAGCCATATTTAGGCTTTAAACTCAAGTGAATTCTATAAGCTGTTGTCATTTCCAGTTAATCCAATTAGGCAGTAGCCAATGAAACACTTGTCCGCAAAAATCATACTTGTGTTAATTCTGGTAATTAACAAGTAAATAATCACAATTCCATACGTGTATTCTATCTTTATTACTATCGTGTGAACTGTATAACTGTGAGCGTACAAGTCCAATGATACACAACCATGATTATTACTGATGCCACATATCAGTTAAAGTTGTAACTGATTTTCATTTCATATATAGATTGGCAACATACCAAGTCCTTGGAGACAACGACGCCTAAAGAATTTATACAAATATTTACTTGCGGACAACGGTGGTGCCTGACAAATTTACACAAATAAGGCATACACATGGAACCAATAACATTTTGTACACCAATATTATTACCTATATCAATCGTCAACTACTCCTTCATTTTATCTGATGATGACGGTATCTAGGCCAACATGTACGCGCCTCGACTATTGTACGTGTACCTCCGACCTCCCACCAGCACATGTACTGGGTAACTAGGTTGTCTTTAAATCATTCACAAATTATACTTAAACATTGTAGTAGGTAATTGCAAGTAAGTGATATAGGACAGCCAAGTCAGTCAATGTCTTACCACCTAAAGTCAAATATCAAGGAGCTACCCAACAATTTGACACTTTAAGTCATAACAGAAAACAATCAAGAAATCCCATAAACATTTTTTGACAAAAATAGAAAATAAAACCCCCAATATTTTGGAGTCTAAAGTGAACAAGTCATAACATATCTCATTTAAAAAGTAAATGAAAAGGGAAACAGTAGGTAAAATAAGCAAGCACTGACCAATTAGATAGATGATGGATTGACTAGGCATTGGCAGTCTTAGGGAAAAGGGGAATTGACTGCTGTCCTTTTTGCTGCTGACGGATCTTCTGCATTTGAAGCATCCGTTCCATGACAAGCTCATACTCGCACTTCTCGTACGAGTGACGCTCGTCCTCGCACTTCCAGGGTAAGTACAACTCTGACTGACGGCACTTGTTAAGAGGGATCAACAGATGGGCGCACTGATCCCTGTATGATAATGGTACTTTCGCTTCCACCATCTCTGCTTGCGTTGCTATCATCTTCTTCGAGGATCCTGGCACCTCCATTTTCTCCCGATTGAATTCCCTCCGATTCGCTTCTCTTTCTGTTCGCCTCTTTGTTCTGTTAGCTCTGTCGGGTTTGGGCTGTTGAAATGTCTCGGATTTTCTGTAAGCAAATATTACTTTTAGCCCATGGCCGAAATTCTTTGTATTTGGTAGCCTACAACAACAACAATTCGGTGGGATCCTACAAGTGCACTCTGAGTAATATGTATGCATAACTCACCCTTATTCTTGAATATAAAAAAGTTGTTTCCGACAGACTCTTGGTTTGAAAGTGAGTATAGGATCAAGTAAATAATAACAAGGTCAAGAAAATAATATCAATAATGTAAGGACCGGAGAAAAAATAAATGAAAAAAAGCAATAGCAAAAATAATAGCCACAAGGAGTAACACGATAGCGTACCAGAAAATCGAAGCAGAAGATAGTACTAAAATAAATCTAATACTAGCATTCTAAGAATCAAAGACAATGTACTAGTCAGCTAGCCCTAATAAACTTGGAACATATAAAAAAAACACGACGACCTATTACCCTTATACCCTAATCTTCAACCCCCATACCCTCCTGACATGTCCTCGGTAAGCTGAAGTCATTCCATGTCCTGCCTAATCACCTCTCCCTAGTACTTTTTAGGCCACTCTCTACCTCTTCTCCTACTTGCCAGCGCCAGGCGTTCACACCTTCTCACTAAGGCATCTAGGCTTCTCCTTCTCACATGCCGAATCATCTAAGTCTCGCTTCACGCATCTTGTCTTCCATAGGGCTACACCCACTTTTTCCCGAATATCCTCATTCTTAATCTTGTCCAACCTAGTGTGCTCGCACATTCATCGCAACATCCTCATTTCGGTTACGTTCATCTTCTGGATATGAGAGTTCTTGACTGGCCAACATTCTGCCCATACGGCATAGCCAGTCTAACCGCCGTATTGTAGAACTGACCCTTAAGTTTTTTTGGAACATTCTTGTGACACATAGCGCCGGATGCTAGCCTCCATTTCATCTACCCCGCCCCTATATGGTGTGTCATGATATCCTCGTCAATCTCTTGTCCCCTTGGATAACAAACCCGAGATACTTGAAACTTCGTCTCTTGGGGGATGACTTGTGAATCAAGCCTCACGTCTATATCTGCTCCCACTGAGACTATGCTGAACTTGCACTCTAGGTACTCCGTCTTCGTCCTGCTCAATTTGAAACCTTTAAACTCTAAGGTATGTCTCAAAACCTCCAATTTTTTGTTGACACTACTTCGCGTCTCATCAATCGTTGACAGCGCCTCACATCTCAAATCTATATTTGGTAGCCACAAAAGAGTGTGTGTGTAAATATATATACAAATTTTTTCTCCTATTATTTTTATAGCAGCTATACAATGTCATTTTCTCATTTTTAGTGGAGGGCTTCCAACAAGCCCTAAGTATTGTTCTTTTTAGGAGAAACTACAAGTTGAGCACTTTCTAAATATTATTTTAAGAAGATGACATCACTTCTTTATATTCCATAAATAGCATAACTTTTTATAATACTTAATCGGTCTCAAATTATTTGTCGTAAATTTTAAAAATAATCTTCTCAAATTATTTGTTATTTTAGAAGTTCAAAATAAAATTAATTATTTTTTTTTCATTTTACCTTTATTAGTCGAGGGTCTATTGGAAACAGACTCTCTGTCCTTCCTGGGTAGGGGTAAGGTTGCGTACATCTTATCCTCCCCAGAGTCCGTTTGTGGGAATTTTGTCTTGGCAACTAAATACACTTGTGGAAATTTACTGGGCATGTTGTCGTTGTTTCTTTTTTTTACCCTTAGTAGTAATTGTTCCTAAAAATGGAGAGGATACATAAATAGAATAAATAATCAATGAAGATAGATTATATCTTAAGACATAAATAAGGGTAAAATAGTCAAAAAGCTATTCTAATTAATATTTTTTTTAAAACCGTGTAAAAGAGAAATATAACAAATAATTTGAGACGGAGGAGTATAAGCATATTGTAAAAATTGCGAGCACAATTACTGAATAAACATGATGCATAAATCATGGGATTGGTTCTTATTTTCACACTTTCTCTCCTCTTATTTTCTAACTTTCATGGAAAAAAAGTTCTACCATATCTTGTAAAGATATCTTATACAGTACGTATAAATTGTTTATTTTGTATATACCCTACATACATACCATACATTTTTTCTCTAAAATATGCATGTTATACATTATTTTATACTAGAAATAAACATGCATGTAATGTCTCAAATTATATCTTTCATGTTATATACCATCAATTTTTTCTATATAAAATGCTTATATAAACATAAATGATATTTATATTATAACATTATCGTACCACTTATATATTAAAATATTACTAATTAAATATGCATTATACTAAAATTATTATTGACTTATACAAGGTATATTAATCAATTATGAGGTTATATTCGGACCTTGATAGGCTAGAACTAAATGCTCAATAATTGAAGAGAGAAGTCAGGGAAGGCATATGATAAACAGGAAGCGAAATGTTTGAGGTCGCTTACATCTCGCTCAGCTGGAGTATCATTCTATTGGAATCTCTCATGATATTTATTTTTCAGTTACTATAAATGTTTAGTACATGTCGCTATGATTTTGTAAAATTTCTTTAAATATTGAAAATTTTCTGTTTTTTTTTCTCTCGCTTTTATGAAAGTGGTTGGCGTTTGTGATGACCCTTCTTATAAATTAAGACTCCATTGCAGGCTCATTAGCCTTAAAAAGATTAATTTTATTTACCTCGAGTTGTGTGCGCAGTCCGAGCGTGAAACCAGAAAGTTTTTTATGTGAAAATATGAGAAATAATAATTTTTATATTTTAAAATTTTGTTTTAGTTGACTTTGTTCAACATTTTGAGTAAACGGACACGTATCCGTGTTCCAATGATCCTGAGAGGTCCACAGTAAAATATGGGACTTGGGCATATGGCCGAAATTGAATTCCGAGGTCCCTAGTTTTAGAAATCAATTTTTGAAGAAAATTGTTAGACTGAAATTTAAAATAAATAAAGAAATGAATTAATGTTTGAACTCATTGGTATCGGGCCCGTATTTTGGTTCCGAAGCCCAGTACATGTTTTTTATGATATTTAAGTCCTATCCGTGAAATTTGGTGAGAATCAGAGTTGATTTGACATGATTCAGACGTCCGGTTGAGAAATAGTGAAATTGAAGTGTTCTTGAGAAAAATCATGAGTTTTGAGGTTAAATTCATAGTTTTAGATGTTATTTTCGTGATTTGATTGCACGAGCAAGTGTGTATGATGATTTTAGACTTGCGTGCATGTTTGGTTTAGAGCCCCGAGGGCTCGGGTGAGTTTCGGGTAGGCTTCGGGATGTTTTGAACTTGTAAAATCTGGTGTCATAGTTGTGTTGGTGTGCCCGCACCTGCGAGGCTCGAGCCGCAGGTGCGAGCTCGCATGTGCGACCAAGCCTGGGCTCCCCTACGTCTGCAGGTGCGGACCCTTCTGCGCAGGTGCGCGACCGCAGAAGCGGTAATGCAATCGCAGGTGCGGCCCAAGCTGCCCATCTCCTTTTCCGCAAAGTGAAAGATCTCCCGCACGTGCGCAAGCGCAGGTCTGACCCAAGCATCGCAGGTGCGAGCGTCAGGCAGTGAGTTCATATTAATTTGAACTCTAGCCTTTTTCTTCTTATTTTTCACAAGGGCAGAAGACCAAGGGCGATTTTCTCAAGGCTTTTTCTTCCAAAATCATAGGTAAGTGTTCATTAACTATTTTCTTTCAATTACCCATCGTTTTCCATCACTTTTCCAGCAAAAATCAAGGGTTTTCATGGTAGAAATTTGTTATGCCCCGCAGTATTACGTAGATGTTATGCTCTGCAGTAATATATTACGATGATGTTACGTCCTGCAATGTTATATTACGATTATGTTACGCCTTGCAACATTACATTACGATAATGTTACGCTTCACAGAATTAAATTATGAAGATGTTGCACCCTGTAGTATTGTACGTTGAATTTTTCATAAGGTAATTGACATCAGTCCAAGTAAAAGATTATTTGGAGATTATAATGATTATGCTATTTGACAAGTGATGAATAAATTCGTGAAGGTGAAAGGGGAAGCAAGTCAAAGAAAATAATTTTTTATCCATGTTTGGCATGTGGGGGTAAAATACGGGTCGAGCGTTAATACCCGATATTTACGGACTAGTACCATACAAGGTACCATGTGACCATGATAGTGGGATATATAAAGTGTATTGAGAATAAGTAGCATTTTAAGTAATTTGATATAATTCTTAATTATGTGGGTAATTGGTTAATTATTGGATTTATGGATAAATATTTAAGTGAAATTATTAGATAATTATTGAGGGGGAAATATCCACATGGGGGATATGTAACCATGACAGCACATTGCCACCAATTCATAGCCCAAGTAGGTGGTGGCATAATATAACCAAACTTGAAAATAAGATTCATTTTGTTGGACAAACTATTGGAAATACGTGTATTTTCCAATCATGAAAGTTGGATTGGTGACTGAGTTATGCATCAAAAAGCACTCCAAGTTAATAAGTCTTCCAAGCCAAAAGATAATGTCTTGTAATCAAGACCAAATCCAGCAGTGACAAAGAACGGAAGAGATGGAACATGAATTTTGTTTCGGAAAAAAATTCATACAAGATCCATTATGCGAAAGATGCAATTCCAAGGAAGCACTGTATAATATTTGTCAAGAATACCATAGGGATTTCTCCCTACTCCGATCTTGCCATTACGTATTTTTGTAAAAGAGAATCGGTTCAGGTATGTTAAGGCTATCCCTTCTTTCCTTTTGGCATGATCCAAATTATACAGAAGAAACGAGCAAACGCACGATTTCCATAAATTACTCTATTCATAAAAATATTAGGGGTGTCTATATTCTTGATTCCCCATGTGAATTATTATTATCTTCTATCCATAGGTCTCAAAAATAGGTAAGTTGGTAAAGTTTATTTCATGATATTAATCAGAGGTACCTTATTACGTACCGAGAGATTTTATTAACGTATTTCATATGCATTTCATGCATTTATACATGCACATTGAACCATGACCAGACGGCGTTATATACGCGTATATATGTATATTATATTTATATGGGATATGAGAAAAGGTTATGGCGTTAAATACGCACCACCACCTGATCAGCTGGTATACGTTGATGATTTTGCTCACAGTGGCCGAGATGATATGATGGGATGTCCTCATAGGCCTGATGATGTTATGAAACATGTACCTATGCACAACATGACATTCATACGCATATGCATGACACTATAATTGCTTCATGATTTACAGAGCTATCTAGACTTACAGGTTGAGTCAGTTACTCTATATTTCTTCCATGTCTGTTATGTGCTTATTTATGTGCCTTACATACTCGGTACATTATTCGTACTGACGTCCCTTTTTCCTGGGGACGCTACGTTTCATGCCCGGATGGTCCTGATAGACAGGTCGAGAGTCCTCCAAGTAGGCTATCAGCTTAGAGGAAGGTGTTGGTGTGCTCCATTTGCTCCGGAGTTGCTTATGTGGTCAGTGTGATTAGGACATGTACTGATTAGTATGGCGGGACCCTCTCCCGACCTTTATGACATTTATGTACTCTTAGAGGCTTGTAGACATATGTCGTGTACGTGAATGATTGCACATCCTATGTTTTGAGTTTATAAATAATCATGTTGGCCCATTAGGCACGTATGTCACGTGTATATGATGATGTAATAAGAAATATATGTTACATTGGTACTCAGTTGAGTAAGGTACCGGGTGCCCGTCGCGGCTCATCGGTTTGGGTCGTGACAAAATTGGAGGTTTGGGTAGAATTACGAAATTTTATAAAATTTGAATTTTTACCTCGAATTGGAGTCGTACTTAGAAACTAATTAGATACTCGGGCTCGGGGGTGAATGGGTAAATCGAATTTGGTCTGAACTCCGAGTTTAGACCAAGCGGGCATATTAAACTAATGATATTAAACTAATTATGATTAGATTCGAGCGGGTTAGAGACAAATTCGAAAAGGAAAGCAGTAACTGAGCAGTGAGTAGCCTGTGAATTTGAGGTAAGTGCTTGGTTTAACCTTGACTTGAGGGAATAGGAATCCCCAACCCTAATGCTATATGATTTTGCATGTGTGTGGCGTATAGGTGAGGTGACGAGTATCTATGCACCACTAAATTATTTGTTGAACATGGTCCCTTCCTTATTTCCAATTTATTTGATTCCTGGCTTAAATTGTTTTCTGGTCATTGATGCCACCATGTCTAATTATTTTCGTCAACTTGTTGTTAAGTATTGTTCCAAGTATTTTGGAAGTGTTGGTTGTTCCCTTGGTTTCATTGTGATACATAAAGATTGAATTGGATGACACTGTTTTACGATGCATATATATCCCGGTTAGTTTCATTGTGAAATGATAATTGATTAAGCTTATGGTACAACTTTCTGTTTAAAATTGTTGAGACAAAAATATTGTGAAAGGTTTTCACCTGGGTTGTGAATATTTTTATAAATAAAGTGATGTGATTGTCTGGTGGGAGCAGGTTGCATGCCACAACAATGAGTGATAAGGGTGGACATGTGGGATCGGGTTGCACGCTGCAACATGAGAAATAAGGGTGATATATATATAGGGAGGAGCAATAAGGGTGGACAGGTGGGAGCGGGTTGCGCGCCGCAACAAGGAGCGATAAGGGAGAATATTTATGTTTTATTGATTTTTATAAATAAGGATTTGGAAAACTTCCGATTTTATTAAAAAGGTTTTCATACTCTGATTTTACTGTGATTTAAATTGAAACTTGGAAATTTTGAGGAGGTTTGATTATAGCTGATATCTGGAGAAGTTATCCAAGTTGTTTTTATTTACTGTTGCAAGTTACTGGTTATTTAGTTTATTATTACTTCCTTCTTGCTATATTATATATATTTTCACATGTTATGTTATAATTGCCCCGCCTTAGCCTCGTCACTACTTCGTCGAGGTTATGCTCGGCACTTACTCAGTACACGGGGTCGGTTGTACTGATACTACACTCTGTACTTTTTTGTGCAGATCCAGGTAATGGCCAGAGTTAGGAGATTTTAGTAGCTGACATCATCATTCGGAGACACGAGGTAGATCTGCTGGCGTCCGCAGATTCCTGAAGTCTTCTCTTAATTCTATAGACGCTGTTTTATTACATTCAAAAACAGATATATTATTATTTCAGCCCTTTATTTGTAGTACTCCTTAGTAGTTCATGAATTGTTACACCAGACCTTCGGTAGTTATATAGTTAGTTTTAGTTCGTGGTTCGTTTCATCATATCGAATATTATTCCTGATTACATTTATTGAAAATTATTAAATTTAGTTTATTTTAAATTGTCTCATTGTGTTTAAGTAAATATTCAAAGGAAAATGGATAATCAAGTTCTAACATTGGCTTGCCTAGCAAGTGTGGTGTTAGGCGCCATCACGATCCCGTGGGTTGGGAATTTGGGTCGTAACAAGTTGGTATTAGAGCACTAAGCTGCATAGGTCTCACAATTCACGAACAAGATTAATAGAGTCTGAAGGATCGGTAATGAGATGTTTATACTTATCTTTCAGAGGCTATGAAGTTAGGAACAAACTCATTTTATTTCTACTCTGTCGTGCGATTCTTGATATCTCAGAAAAATACTGATTGAACTTTTCTATTCTCTCGCAGATGGAGAGAACATGTGCTTCCTCTTCCGCTGACCAACAATCCAGTCTTCCAGTAGCAGCAACTCCTATTAGGGGCAGAGGCCGAGGCCACGTCAGGGGCCGAGGCAGGGGCAGGACACAGCCTACTGCTCAGGCAGCAGCTCCAGCTACGGAGCCCCAGATTGAGATTGATGGGGGGCTCCAGCTCAGATCGTTCCAGCTGGACCAGCTCAGGTCCCAGAGGGGTTTATTGCTACCCCGGTGCTTCAGGATACTTTAGTCCGATTAGTGGGCCTTGTGGAGAGTGTATACCAGACTGGTGCACTCTCTGTTGCAGCAGCCGTATCTCAGGCTGGAGGAGGGGTCCAGACTCCTGCTACCACACTCCTGATCAGACTACTCCTCAGATCCAGACCCAACAGCCAACCTAGTTGGGGTAGTTCAGACAGTTGCTGCAGCCTCGATTGCTGATGGGGCAACTATGACTTCTGATGCTTTGTGGAGACTGGACAAGTTCATCAAGCTTTTCCCTATTCACTTCAGTGGTTCTACTTCAGAGGATCCTTAGGAATATTCTGACATCTATCATGAGGTTCTTCATAATATGGGTATTTTGGAGACCAATGGGGTCGACTTTGCCGCGTTTCAGATGACTGGTTCCGCCAAGAAATGGTGGAGGGATTATTTGTTGACTAGACCAGCTGGGTCACCTGCTTTGACTTGGGATCAGTTTTCTCACCTCTTTTCGGAGAAATTTTTGCCTATCACTACTAGAGAAGAGAAGCGTCATCAGTTTGAGCGTCTTCAGCAGGGCGGCATGACAGTTACCTAATATGAGAATCATTTTGTGGATTTGGCTCGGCATGCTATTCTTTTATTGCATACAGAGAGAGAGAGAGGAGGTTAGGAGATTTATTGAGGGCCTTGCCCAACCCATCAGGTTGCAGATGGCCAAGGAGACATGGACTGAGGTTTCATTTCAGGATGCGACCAATGTGGCCAAGAGAGTTGAGACGGTTCTCGGGATGGAAGGTCAGGGGTCAGACAAAAGGCCTCGCCATTCCGGTGGATTCACCGGTGCCTCATCTAGAGATAGAGGGACTCAGGGTAGAGGTCATTCTTCCAAACCATTTAATTCAGCACTTCAGATGTCCCATGGTGCCTCAGGTAGTCGTGGCTCTTACTTGCCTTATTCTGATCAGTCAGCCCCTATTAGAGCACCTCATCTTCAGAGTTATTATCGCGGCCAGCCGATTCGTCAGGGTGACCCTCAGTATCAGGATGGGTGTTATGAGTGTGGTGAGTATGGGCACATTCAGAGATCTTGTCCGAAATTTATAGGTAATCAGCCTCAGTACTAGAATTCTCGTGCTATAGTTTCGGCACCAGCTGCATACCACCTGCCCAGCCAGCTAAGGGTAGGGGTCAGACAGCCAGGGGTAGAGGTCAAAATGCTAGAGGTGGAGGCCAGCCCGCTAGAGGTGGAGGCCAGCCCGTTAGAGGTGGAGGACCACCTATCAGGGGTCCTCTCGATGACGTAGTTCAGGGTGGTGGGGCCCAACCCCAATTATATGCATTTCCAGCCAGACCCGAGGTGGAGTCCTCCGATGCAGTTATCACAGGTACCATTTCAGTTTGTAATAGAGTTGTTTTAGTTTTGTTTGATCCGGGGTCTACTTATTCTTATGTGTCATCATATTTTGCCTCGTATTTGGTTGTGCCCCGTGACTCCTTGAGTGTCCTTGTTTATGTGTCTACGCTGGTGGGGGATGCTATTGCGGTAGATCGTGTATATCGTTTGTGCGTAGTAGTTATTGATGGTCTTCAAACTAGTGTAGACCTTTTACTTCTTGCCATGGTTGATTTTGATGTTATATTGGGCATGAGCTGGTTGTCACCTTATTATGCTATCTTAGGCTACCACGCCAATTCAGTTACTTTAGCCTTGCCGGGATTGTCTCGGTTAGAATGGAAAGGGACTCCTAGTCATTCTCCTAGCAGAGTGATTTCTTATGCCAAGGCTCGTTGTATGGTTGAGAAGGGATGTTTGGCTTATTTGGCTCATATTCGTGATTCTGATGCCGAGGTTTCTTCAATAGAGTCAGTGCCTGTTGTTCGGGAGTTTCCCGAAGACCTGCCGGAGATGTCACCCGATAGGGATATCAATTTTTGTATTGATGTTGCTCCGGGCACTCAACCCATTTCTATTCCTCCCTACCGGATAGCCCCACCAGAATTGAAAGAACAGTTGCAAGACCTGCTTGATAAGGGTTTCGTCAGGCCTAGTGTCTCGCCCTGGGGTGCACCGATTTTGTTTGTAAAGAAGGACAGATCGATGAGAATGTATATAGATTACCGGCAGTTGAATAAGGTTACTATAAAAAATAAGTATCCATTGCCGAGAATTGATGATTTATTTGATCAGCTCCAGGGTGCCAGTGTGTTTTTGAAAATTGATCTGAGATCGGGCTACCATCAATTGAAGATTAGGGCGTCCGATGTTCCTAAAACAGCCTTTCGGACAAGGTATGGGCACTATGAATTTTTGGTGATGTCTTTTGGCTTGACTAATGTCCCAGCAGCCTTTATGGATTTGATGAATTGGGTTTTCAAGCATTATATGGATTCCTTCGTAATCGTATTCATTGATGATATTCTTATATACTCCCGCAGTGGGGAGGAGCATGAGCAGCACCTCCGTATAGCACTCCAGACTTTGAGGGATAATGAGTTGTATGCAAAATTTTCAAAGTGTGAATTCTGGTTAGATTCAGTAGCTTTCTTGGGTCACATTGTATCAGCAGAGGGTATTCAGGTAGATCCTAAGAAGATAGAGTCAGTCAAGAACTAGCCTAGGCCCACTTCAGCCACAAAAATCAGGAGCTTTTTGGGTTTGGCAGGATACAATCGTCGTTTCATGGAGGGGTTCTTGTCTTTATCAGCCCCAATGATGAGATTGACTCAGAAGGGTGCCCCATTTAAATGGTCGGATGAGTGTGAGGCGAGCTTTCAGAAGCTCAAGATAGCCTTGACTTCAGCACCGGTGTTGGTGTTGCCATCAGGTTTAGGATCTTTTACAGTATATTGTGATACTTCACGTATTGGGCTTGGAGCAATATTGATGCAGGATGGCAGGGTGATTGCATATGCGTCTCGGCAGTTGAAAGTTCATCAGAAGAATTATCCTGTTCATGACTTGTAGTTGATCGCCATTGTTCACGCATTGAAAATATAGAGGCACTATCTTTATGACGTGCCATGTGAGGTTTGCGCGGATCATCGTAGCCTTCAGTATTTGTTCAAGCAAAAGGATCTTAATTTGAGACAGAGGAGATGGTTAAAGTTATTGAAATATTATGACGTCACTATATTGTATCATCCAGGAAAGGCCAATATGGTGGTCGATGCATTGAGTAGGAAGGCAGTGAGTATGGGCAGCCTTGCATTTATCCCAATCGGTGAGAAGACCGTTAGCTTAAGACATTCAGACTTTGGCTAATCAGTTTGTGAGGTTGGATATTTCGCCCAACCGTGTTTTAGCTTGTATATTTTCTTGGTCTTCCTTAGTTGAGCGTACCAGAGATCGGCAGGATGATGACCCGCATTTGATGGTCCTTAGGGACACAGTTCGGTAAGGTGGTGCCAAGAATGTTACGGTTGGAGACGATGGTGTGTTGAAGATGCAGGGTCGTATATGTGTGCCCAATGTTGATGGCCTTCGTGAGTTGATTCTTGTAGAAGCTCACATTTCTAAGTATTCTATTCACCCGAGTGCTGCCAAGATGTAGCAGGACTTGCGACATCACTATTGGTGGAGAAGGATGATAAAGGATATTGTTGCTTATGTGGCTCGTTGTTTGAATTTCCAACAAGTTATGAGTGGAAGTGGGAGCGTATCACTATGGACTTCGTTGTTGGACTCCCACAGACTCAGAGGAAGTCCGACGCCGCTTGGGTTATTGTGGATAGGTTGACTAAATCAGCACATTTCATTCCAGTGGCAAGTACTTATGCTTCGGAGCGGTTGACAGAGATATATATTCGAGAGATTGTTCGCCTTCACGGTGTGCCCGTGTCTATTATTTCTGATCAAGGTACGCAGTTTACCTCGCACTTTTAGAGGGTAGTTCAGCGAGAGTTGGGTACACGAGTTGAGTTGAGCACAATATTTCATCCTCAGACAGACAGACAGTACGAGTGTACTATTCAGATCTTGGAAGATATGCTCCGCGCTTGTGTTATTGATTTTGGAGGTTCTTGGGATCAATTCTTGTCGTTAACGAAGTTTTCCTATAATAATAGTTACCAGTCGAGCATTCAGATGGCTCCCTATGAGGCATTATATGGTAGACGGTGCAGGTCGCCACTTGGATGGTTTGAGCCGGGAGAGGCTTGGTTATTGGGTACAAACTTAGTTCAAGAGGCCTTAGATAAGGTCAAGATTATACAGGATCGACTTCGTGCAGCTTAGTCCAGGCAAAAGAGTCACGCTGATCGAAAGGTTCGTGATGTGGCGTTCATGGTTGGAGAGAGAGTATTACTTCGGGTATCGCCTATGAAGGGTGTCATGAGATTTGGTAAGAAGGGCAAGTTGAGCCCTAGGTATATCAGACCATTTGACATTCTTGATAGAGTGGGGGAGGTAGATTATAGACTTGCGTTGCCTCCAGGGTTATCCTTAGTTCATCTGGTATTTCATGTATCTATACTCCGTAAATATCATGGTGACCCGTCCCATGTGTTAGATTTCAGCTCTGTCCAATTGGACAAAGATTTGACTTATGAGGAGGAGCCGGTGGCCATTCTAGACCGGCAGGTTCATCAGTTGAGATCAAAGAGTTACCCTTCAGTTCGAGTGTAGTGGAGAGGTCAGCTTGTTGAGGCAGCTACTTGGGAGTCCAAGTCGGACATGCAGAGTAGATATCCCCACTTGTCTTCCAGTTCAAGTAATTTTCTATGTCCGTTCGAGGACGAACGTTTGTTTAGAGGTGGAGATTGTGATGACCCAAGGGGTCATCTTATAAATTAAGACTCTATTCCAGGCTCATTATCCTTAAAAAGATTAATTTTATTTACCCCGAGTTGCGTGCGCAGTCCGGGCGTGAAACCGGAAAGCTTTTTATGTGAAAATATGAGAAATAATAATTTTTGGAATTTAAAATTTAGTTTTAGTTGATTTTGTTCAACATTTTGATTAAACGGACCCGGATCCGTGTTTCGACGATCCCGGGAGGTCCGCAGTAAAATATGGGACTTGGGCGTATGCCCGAAATTGAATTCCGAGGTCCCTAGTTTTAGAAATCAATTTTTGAAGAAAATTGTTAAACTGAAATTTAAAGGAAATAAAGAAATGAATTAATGTTTTAACTCATTGGTATCGGACCCGTATTTTGGTTCCGGAGCCCGATACAGGTTTGTTATGATATTTAAGTCCTATCCGTGAAATTTGATGAGAATCAGAGTTGATTTGACGTGATTCGGACGTCCAGCTGAGAAATAGTGAAATTGAAATGTTCTTGAGAAAAATCATGAGTTTTGAGGTTAAATTCGTAGTTTTAGATGTTATTTTTGTGATTTGATCGCACGAGCAAGTGCGTATGATGATTTTAGACTTGCGTGCATGTTTGGTTTAGGGCCCCGAGGGCTCGGGTGAGTTTCGGGTAGGCTTCGGGATGTTTTGAACTTGTAAAATCTTGGTGTCACAGCTGTGCTGGTGTACCCACACCTGCGAGCCTCGAGCCGCAGGTGCGAGCGGAAGCCCGTAGGTGAGACCAAGCTTGGACTCCCCTATGTCTGCAGGTGCGCGACCGCAGAAGCGATAATGCAGTCGTGCGGCCCAAGCTGCCCAGCTCCTTTTCCGTAGAAGCGGAAGATCTCCCGCACGTGCGCAAGCGCAGGTGCGACCCAAGCACAGCAGGTGCGAGGGTCGGGCAGTGAGTTCATATTAATTTGAACTCTAACCTTTTTCTTCTTATTTTTCAATAGGGCAGAAGACCTAGAGCGATTTTCTCAAGGCTTTTTCTTCCAAAATCATAGGCAATTGTTCATTAACTATTTTCTTTCAATTACCCATCGTTTTTCATCACTTTTCAAACAAAAATCAAGGGTTTTCATGGTAGAAATTGGGGGATTGGGTAGAATTAGAGAATTTTGTAAAATTCAAATTTTTACATCGAATTGGTGTCGGATTTTGAAACTAATTACATACTCGGGCTCGAGGGTGAATGGGTAAACCGAATTTGGTCCGAACCCCAAGTTTAGACCAAGCGGGCTCGGAGTCGGTTTTCAACTTTTTTTTGAGAAAACTTAGGAAAACAATAATTTTTCAGTAAAGTTAGTTCCTTTAGCATAAATTAATGATATTAAACTAATTATGATTAAATTCGAGCGGGTTAGAGGCAAATTCAAAAAGGAAAGCGGTAATTGAGCAATGAGTGGCCTACAAATTTGAGGTAAGTGCTTGGTTTAGCCTTGACTTGAGGGAATAGGAATCCCCAGCTTAAATGCTAAGTGATTTTGCATGTGTGTGGTGTATAGGTGAGGTGACAAGTATCTATGCACCACTAAATTATTTGTTGAACATGGTCCCTTCCTTATTTTCAATTTATTTGATTCCTGGCTTAAATTATTTTATGATCATTGATGCCTCCATGTCTAATTATTTTCGTCGACTTGTTGTTAAGTATTGTTCCAAGTATTTGGAAGTGTTGGTTGTTCCCTTGGTTTCATTGTGATACATAAAAATTGAATTGGATGACATTGTTTTACGATGCATATATATATATATATCCCGGTTGGTTTCATTGTGAAATGATAATTGATGAAGCTCATGAGTTGTACAACTTTCTGTTTAAAATTGTTGAGACAAAAATATTGTGAAAGGTTTTGACCTGAGTTGTGAAATTTTTATAAATAAAGTGATGTGATTTTCTGGTGGGAGTGGGTTGGACGCCGCAACAAGGAGTGATAAGGGTGGACATGTGTGATTGGGTTGCACGCCGCAACAGGAGAAATAAGGGTGATGTATATATAGAGAGGAGCAATAAGGGTGGACAGGTGGGAGTGAGTTGCGCGCCGCAACAAAGAGCGATAAGGGGGAATATTTATGTTTTATTGATTTTTAAAAATAAGGATTTGGAAAACTTCCGGTTTTATTAAAAAGGTTTTCATATTCTAGTTTTACTGTGATTTAAATTGAAACTTGAAAATTTTGAGGAGGTTTGATTATAACTGATATCTGGAGAAGTTATCCGAGTTGTTTTTAATTACTGTTGCAAGTTACTGGTTATTTAGTTTATTATTACTTCCTTCTTGCTGTATTATATATATTGTCACATGTTATGTTATAATTGCCCCGCCTTAGCATCGTCACTACTTCGTCGAGGTTATGCTCAGCACTTACTCATTACATGGGGTGGTTATGCTCAGCACTTACTCAGTACATGGGGTCGGTTGTACTGATACTACACTTTGCACTTTTATGTTCAAATCCAGGTACCGGCTAGAGTTAGGAGATTTTAGTAGCTGACATCATCATTCGGAGACACGAGGTAGATCTGCTGGCATCCGCAGATTCCTGAAGTCTTCTCTTAATTCTATAGACACTGTTTTATTACATTCAAAAACAAATATATAATTCTTTCAGCCCTTTATTTGTGTAGTACTATTTAGTAATTCGTGAATTGTGACACTAGACCCTCGGTAGTTATATAGTTAGTTTTAGTTCGTGATTCGTTTCATCATATCGAATATTATTCCTGATTACATTTATTGGAAATTATTAGATTTAGTTTATTTTAAATTGTCTCATTGTGTTTAAGTAAATATTCAAGGAAAATGGCTAATCAAGTCCTAACATTGGCTTGCCTTGCAAGTGTGGTGTTAGGCGCCATCACGATACCGTAGGTTGGGAATTTGGGTCGTGACAGCATTAGGGGTGGGTGTTTGGCACCTCGATACGGTATTTATGAATTACAGTTCGGTACTTCGATATTAGATATATCAGTTGTGCATACCAAATACCGTAACAAAGTAATTGATTTTTTGGTACGATTCGGTACCGTTTCGGTATCGCACCGTCCGTCCTTATTAAGGATGCAGTTATAAGTTATAACACTCGCACAGCCCCACTGTCTGACAGAACACTTAATTTGCACATAACAATGAAGAACTCCCACTGAAGTGGATGTTCTCCTTCTCAGTTTCTGAAGCAACGCAGAAACCATAGAACTACTACTATATGCAGAAACATGAAGAGGTAAATCCTATTATCCTAGAAAACATACAACTACTATATGCAGAAATCATAGAACTCCCACTTAAATAAACAATTTAATGAACAAGATCAATTAAAAACAAATAGAACACTTGGCACTAAAACAAACCAATTAAGAACAGAACACTTAACCCAATTAGTTTTACCTTACAGAAAAATAGAACACTTAAGTCTAAACACAGTCCAAGACTCCAAGTCGACTCCTCTGTTAGATTGTTACAGTGCAACAACTGTGCAAAATACCACAAGGCAACAACAATGAACATGTTGAAGACTTGAAGATTGAAGAATAAAGGTCAACAATGAGCAATCAAGCAGTCGATGAGGAGAGGAGTCGTCATCGCCGAGGCCGTGAAGTCGCCGTCGCCGTCTCTGCTATTGTGGTCATGAATTACAGCAACAGTCAAGCAATGTTTTTGAGAGAAATTAGGGTTAGAAAATAGAAAAAGGAAAGGGCCAAGGGGGAAGGAGAAGCTAAGTTTTGTGTCTGCTCGTGCTATTTAAGCCTTTAAGCCCTAAGGGACTAACTATGGCCTAAGAGATTAGGGGCTTGAGGTGCTGAGCTTAGATTTATTTTTTATTTGGCTAAAAAATAAAAATAGAGGTGAGCTTGGACTTAATATATTTCGGTATACCAAAATATCAAAAACTCAATACCGAATACCGTACCGAAATATCGAAAAATCTATATCGAATGATACAGAAAAACTGAAAAATCGGATACCGAAATACCAAATTAATTCGGTTCGGTTCAGAATTTGGCTTTTCGAATTTTATGCCCACCCCTAGTTGGCGTGGACAAATTTTGGATTGCGTCACTCCTTTTCAAACTTAGAAGGTGTTTGACTTAGCTTATAAGCTAGAGCTGTGATTTAGCAGGGTTGGGCTAAAATTTTTGGAGCCCATTTAAAACCGAGGCTTTTAAGTCCAATCCGAGTAAGCCCGTGGCCCGTGAGGCTTGACTGAGGCTGGGCTGGGTCAGCCCGTGGGGCTAATAAAAAAAATATAAAATATAAAAAGTATACTGTTTCTAGCGATGGAAAGTCAGAATTGGATATTTACTTAGAGGAATCAAAGATGTTGTCATGTATTGGAAAAACAATTCTAGAAAATATCCCGATCTTTTAGTAACGGAGCATGATGTACTTAATATTCCTATTTTTACTGAAGCATCAGAATCATCATTTAGCATTGGCAGGCGTGTTCTGACAAAGTATAAAAGTTGCATTCATTATGAAACTATCCAAACACTTGTTACTACTTGAAATTGACTACACAGCTTTTTCCAAACTCAAACTGGTAATATTTTTTTTTATGTGAAATTAATTTTTTTAATTTAATTATTCTTAATATTTAACTAACTAATATTGCATATGAATTGTAGATGTGGACGAAAATAAAGATGTTAAGACAATCTTGTCACAAACGGATTCAAATGTGTTTGATGAAGATGATATGTTGGATATTCTATAAGCGTCGTGGGCGTTCTCCTGAATACTTTGTTTTGAGTTTTGACTTTTAGTGAATGAAAAATAGTCTCGTATTTTACATTTTTAGTGTTTATTGTGATATATTGGATTGAAATAGTATAAAAAGTTATTAAGTTTTGCGAAAATTTTCCAATAAAATATTTTTTAACTTTTAAATTTTATCTTTTTTTTAGGTTAGAGCTAAAGAAAAAATATAAAAATAATATTTTAAAAATGATGAGTCCGTGGGGGCCCGCGGCCCACATAGGGCTGGATAGGATGGCCATTATAAGGTCCATCAAAATGGTGGGCTAGCCCAGTCAAGCCCGTCAATTGCTAAAGCCCACATGGGCTAGGCTGGGCTAATCCGGCCTGACCTATATTGACAACTCTACTATAAGCTCGTTAAAGTGGCTTATAAGCATGTATACAGCTAAAACCGAGGGTAACATATACCCCGATTTCTCGGCGGGTCAAACGAAGCGAAGACATGACTGCGTGGGATCATAATCGAAACCAGGGACTTCTCGTACCAGAGGTCGAACAGAGTGCTCTCCACCAGGCCTGGCAAGACAACGCTCCCCGGCCCTAGAGCGAGCTCCTAAACCTCGGAAAGTAGTACGAACGCTTGCACACGACTAACAAAAACCCATGATATCCGCACCCAAGCAGATATCACGGCACAAATCTCGTATGATGTCGGTATCATATTAGTAATTAACGAAATGAGCATTTTTGTTTACCTTTTATACAGTTATATTAGGGATGAAACTCTCCTATTATATAAAGGGAAATCTTCTTCATTCAAGACACATTGTAACACGCATATCAATGCAATATAAATTTACTTCTCTGCTTTCTAGACATTGAAAGGTTCTTATTTGATTCATAGTTCGCCACACACGTTTGTCTTCGAATCGAGGACCTAGTCGAGGGTAAAATCACTGTTGAGCTAAAATCTGAGTGCGCACTCAACGCCACAACTGGTTTGGTTATTGATTTCATCTTTAATTCGTTTATCTAACATTCTTGATTACTTGTATTGAATTTTTTCACATGTCCTTAATACAATGTACAAATTTAATTGTTATCCGTTTTAAGGATAAACAGTTTGGCGCACAACCTGGGATAAGGATAATGGTGGCGGTTTGATACAAATTTCTATAACACACTCTATTTTATACTTGTTCTTTAAGGTCTCAATTTCAGGTCAGTTTAAAAAAGTTAAATTCTCAGTTCGCTCACTTGAACATTGAGGATGGGTCTGGCCTTCATGGCGAAAACAACTGGTGCCTAGCAATGAGGTTCCCCTGCTGATCCCAACGGGATCCCAGTCGTAGACCAAGTCGATGCTAACTCACAAGTGGCCATCGACGCCAACCTTCCTACCGACCCCGAGAACAGCGTTCGCGAAGGATCCCTACCAACGGCTCGAGAAGTGCCCGAAGGTGAAGGTGACGGGGTCAGTCTGCGATTGATCTTCGAAATGTTGCAGACTCAACATGCAGCGATAGCGCAACTGCAAAATCAGAGCTGCTCCCCCAACAGGCTGGAGCCTAAACCATTCCAGGAAAACACTCGAAGAAGTGAGCAGATCACCGAAAGGCCAAGTGAAGCTGAGTTCGGTGTTAGCCCTAAAATAATGAAAATGCTTGAAGAATTAACGAAACGGGTAGAATCACGTGAAAAGAAAATTGAGGCAAACGACAAAAAAAGTGAAAACATATAATCCCCGGGTCGATCAAATCCCAGGAGCCCCCTGATATTGAAAGGTCCGGATTCCAAAAAATTTGTTTAAAAGCCTTTTTCTCTTAGCGCGACACCGAAGCCAATCGTGAAGAGGTTTCATATGCCTGATATTCCAAAATATAACGGGATCACGGATCCAAATGAGCATGAGACCTCCTACACATGCGTCATCAAAGGTAATGACTTGGAAGACGACGAAATCGAGTTAGTGTTATTAAAAAAGTTCGAGGTAACTCTGTCAAAAGGAGCAGTGATATGGTACCACAACTTGCCCCCAAATTCCATTGATTCATTCGCTATGCTCACATATGCTTTTGTAAAGGTTCATGATGGGACCATCAAGGGCGAAACCAGAAAATCAGATCTTTTCAAGGTTAAGCAAAGGGAAAATGAGATGCTCAGGGTGTTCGTGTCAAGATTTCAAATGGAACGGATGGACTTACCTCCGGTTGAAGATGATTGGGCTGTTCAACAAACATCTTATCAACCATTGGACGCATCAAGGAGACCAAGTGGCCTCGACCATTGCAATATGACCCTACCTAGAGAGATCCTAACCTGATGTGTAAGTATCATGGCACTCATGACCACAGGACCGAGGACTACCGACAATTGAGAGAATAATTTGCCCAGTTGTTCAATAACTAACATCTCAAGGGATTCCTGAGTGATATAGCTAAAAACCACTTCAGGAACAGGGACTCCAACAAATAGACCAAACAAGAAGAACCTTAACACGTCATCAAAATGATCATTGGATGGGTCTATGTCCCATAGGGACCGATCAAAAAGCGCACTAAAGTATCCATTACGAGGGAAAAGCATACCTGAGATTACATCCCGGAGGGAACAATTTCGTTTAGCCTCGTAATGATGCACTAGTAATATCCGTGCTTATCAACAAATCTCAAGTTAAACGTGTGTTGGTTGATCCAGGCAGCTCGGCCAATATCATCAGATCGAGGGTTGTAGAGCAGTTAGGGTTACGGGATCAAATAGTACCGGCGGTCCGGGTGTTGAACGGATTTAACATGGCTTGCAAAACCACTAAAGGAGAAATAATCTTGCCAGTGAATACCGCCGGGACAATTCAAGATACAAAATTCTATGTGATCAAAGGGGACATGAGGTATAACGCCTTATTCGGAAGGCCATGAGTTCATAACAAGAGGCCAGTACCCTCAACACTGCACCAGGCACTAAAGTTCCCTACGACGGGAGGAGTCAAGACGGTCTACGGAGAGTAGCCGACCGTAAAAGAAATATTCGCAATCGACGAGGTGACCCCGATACCTATGGTCTCGACATCAAAGAACATATAGCCGAATAGGAAGTAAGAAATTAAATAGCAATCACTGATACCGGCCCTGACCGAACAGGAATAGGGTGGAGTAGGCGAGGATGATGATTACGGAGTCCCTAGGTCGTTCATTGCACCTGATGATTCTGATGCCACCAAATTGACGGTCGAGGAGCTGGAGAAAGCCATATTGATCGATCACTTGCCCGATCGGAAGGTATACCATGTGACGCCCCAAAATACTTTCGTGACTCGTTTTAGGACTATAACATTCTCGCAGCTCTAATCATCTATAATGATTCGGGATAGTGAAATTCATGAAAATAATATTATGATATCTTCTTCACTTTCGGCACGGGCGCGGACTCCGCGATCTCTGGGTCGCCGAGGTTCCTTTTCTTCCGCCTCTTAAGATCCACTATCTCTATGATTTGATCCTTCGCGTATCGGCCCCATACTTTTGGAAGTGGATTATAGTTGTTAGAAAGGACTATTAACTTATTGTCTTATTAAGTGTTTCTTATTTTTATAGAGTTGTTAGAAATACTTATAGAGATAATTATAGTTATTTAGTTTACGTATGAGTGCATAGCTCTATATTTTTAAAGTAATATTATGTATTAAGGATATGAAGAATATCACTTAAATTAGATAAATAGTTAATGGGCCTTATTTACGAGTGTGAATGTTAATGGATAATGAATTAGTTTGATAATAAATAATGGTGAAGTGCAATAAGCCCATATTTCTCTTGTTGTCGGGGCTTTTGCATCCGTACCCACTTTTTGTGCCTCGTTTTAACTTATACCCGCTTTGTAAAAAAAATTACATCCGTACCCGCTTTTGCGCATAACTTCAGCATGCGGGACTGAAGTTTTTGTCCTTGTAAATGGGGAACTTCAGCATACGGGGCTGAAGTTCCCAAATTATAAAGACAACAATTTCAGCATACAGGGCTGAAGTTCTTCAGTTTACAAAGACAAAACTTCAGCTCTAGAGATGAAGTTCTCTAGAGCTGAAGTTTTGTCTTTAAACTAGGGAACTTCAGCCCCGTATGCTGAAGTTGTTGTCTTTATAACTTGGCAACTTCAACTCTAGAGCTAAAGTTTATAACTGGGAAACATCTGCTCTAGAGCTGAAGTTTTGTCTTTGTAACTTGGGAACTTCAGCCCCGTATGCTGAAGTTTTGTTTTTATAACTGGCGAACTTCAGTTTAACTGGTGAACTTCAGCTCGGCGAGAGAAAAGGGAGCTGAAGTTATTTAAAAAGTGGGTACAAATTAAAAGTTTTTTAAAAAATGAGTATAAGTTAAATGGGGGCGATCAAATAAGATGCCCGCACAAATTTTACCTTGTTGCCCGCATATAATATACCGAGGAATATGTAAGAAGGAAATGGGTCTTTTGGTGTATTTGGGGGATAAAACCTATACTGAGAGATAGGGGACAAATTTTAGAGGCGCTGAATTGGAGAATAATGACTGCTATTTGATGGTTTTCAATGATATCATTGGTTAAGAGAACTCTTGGCAAGTTGTTTCTAGAACTTCCCTGACAGAAACTATTATAATTGAACATATGGCTTCTAAAGACAAAACGTGAGGTTGGAAAAGAAAAAACAAATACATCAATTAAATGGTTATTTATTGAAAAAGTGCGCTGCAACGAGGGGTTTAGAAAAGGAATAAGAATTGGTTTCTTGACCTTGTTTGCTACAAAACAAAATCGATTAAAATATATATAATTGGAGGCTAAATCCACCACTGCAGTGATATATTCGAAGGAGGCATACGAGGTTCTACTTGATTCTTTATAAATTGAATGTCAGATCATCTTTTGACAATTTTTGGAAGAAAGAAATGCAACACAATTTTTACTGCGTTGATGTCGCACAGTAACGCTGCCCAATCAGTGGTAGAGACATGTCTATGTAAACAAGTTCTTTATAAATCAGTGGTATTATACTATTCAAGATTGAGGTTACTGGAGGATGTCTCGGTGGACCTGGACGTTGCAAGGTTGGTGAACTTTTCGTTAGTGAGGTAAGTGAGATTTTAAGCTCTGATACTTGCTTTTCCAAAATTCGTTTTCAAAGTATGTTTTATTTGTCTGGTCCATATATTTGGACGAGCATGCGTTTCGCATAAATGATGGTCTTTGACCAGCCACAAATATATATTATTTTATAAAAAATTAAAATTATTTAATAAGTGATTTGTAGTGTGGTGCGACGTAGCCTCGTGCTATGGCGTTGGGGCATTATAAATTATTTCTTCGCTGTCGTGATGTATTTGGGGTATTGTGTATGCTGTCGTGGTAGATTTGGGGCGTTGTATATGCTGTCGTGGACTCGTTGGGGTGTTTGGTTAATTTACTGCATTGCCGTTAATGACAAGTCCTTAGTGTAGATTGTGTTGATATATATATATATATATATATATATATATATATATATAGTGAATAATGCTTTGGACCTAATAAAGTAATTATATGGTGAAAGAATTTCTGTGCATATTATTTTTGTGCTCCTTGTGTGTTTGTATTCTCTAATACTTGTTCCGGAGTTACTTAAAGTGGCGGGTCGAGGATCTTACTGAGTTATATTTACGTATAACTCACTCCTTACCTGCATGTCTATGAAAATACTATTGGTGAAGACGGAGCTAGTAGCTAACGAGTTCGCTAGAGTTGATTCAGTTATTTGAGGTGAGCCGCCATATTATTCGTGGAGGTGCCAAAAGAGTCTTTATTATTTATTCATATGATGTCTTTCTCAATTCTCTTAGATGGTCCATGGTCTAGTGTGGGGTGTGGGCTTGAATTTCAGTATAACATTTCGATATATTAATTGTTCGTAATTTAGTTGTCAGATTTTTCGGATAGTCTTGTGATTAATCAAATACTGTAAATTAATGGCTAATGCAAGAAAATATAGTTCACCTGTGGATGGTGTTAGTTGGGTGCCAATCACATCTAGGAGTCAGTTTGGGACGTGACAAAGTTGGTATCAAAGCTTAAACTTTAAATTTTGGATCATGGAACAATGTTTGATAGAATCTTGTTCATGGGTATGTAGACGTCCATACTTATGATCTTGAGGCTATCGAATATCTGGGATATTTCCCTTTTTTCATTCCTTATTCCTGCGTTAAGTTGAACCCCAGGAGGTCTCTTTCACAAACTGCTAAGACACACGTATCCTCATTTGCTAGACAACACAAATGACTCGAGAGTTTAAATAATATTTATGCGGCTAAGGTTGCGTTGATTACACGATATTTCGTATCTATTGGTTGTAGTTGTGATTGGAAATATTGTAATTTTTTTGGTTGACTCTATTTTTAAAAATATAAAATAATAATAATAAAAAACCTCTACCAATTTTTTTTGAGAGTTAGTTAAACTTTCGAACATTGAAAATCTGTGTGAATGGCTGAATGCTAAAGTGGTTTAAGGATATGATTTTTCCTATAAATTGAATTATTCAGCATTCGAGTTTATGGATACAATCCTCCATTATGAGTATGGGAGGAAGAGAAAAAAAGTTGAGTGAGAAAGCAAGAGGTGTAATAGCTTAGCCACGTCTAGGCTGTTGGAGTTGTTGGTGAAAGATAATTTGAAAAGTATTTTAGCTTAACGTCTCTTGATATGATTCGTTATTATTAGTAATATTGTGATATAAAATCAACTTTGGGCAAGGATTAACTGATTTTGTTAGATTCGTTATTCCTAATGAGTTTAGTATTGTATAGAAATGAACTCACATTTACAAATCAATAAGGTTAGTTCTTGTATGATAGGTTCTAGGTATGTTGAGCATTTGTGCTACTATAGTAATTATTTCATGATAGTGTGGGACTGTCTGATGCTCCATTTGCATATAATTGACGGTACATTGCGGCTTGGAACTTCACAGTATATGCTGGTTTGATTTTAATTGTTGGGGATTGTGGTTAGCTGTTTTGGCACTGAGATAAAAATGAAATTAGTCATGACTATAAGGTGATGTTGCCAAAATACTGGTATATTCGAGAGACCTGCTACGATAAGTATGATTTTCATATACGATAAATAAAGCTCTTAGTTATAAAAAAAAAAGACAGTACTAGTATATATGAAGCTACCATCAAAAAGATTTTATGAGTAGGATGTTGAGACATATATCATGACAAGAAAGTAAGTGTTGGTTGGTTCGAATAGTCCTACGAGACGTGTACCTAGTAGTAAAACAAGAAAATGCAGGTTGAATATAAAAGGAGAAGTGTGCACACCTCTCTTATCATAGGTGTGACTTGCAAAATATTTGAGGGAAAATATTTTTTTGTGAGGGAGAACGCAATGGCCTTTAACTTTTTATAAACTTTAAATTTATATTCTTTTGAGTGGCTCCATGTAATTATCGAAAATTAAATTTAATGGACTTTTGAGTTATTTATTAAGCATAGTCATTTTAATTTTTAAGGAGATATATTGGGCGTATGAATTAACAAATGAATTGTGATGCAATAAGAAGACGTAGAGTCGAATTTTTCATGACAATAGTGTTTGGATTTAGTGACGGCAGATTTTGGTAGTAATAAAAAGAGCTATGTATTCGATGGTTTGGATGAGTCAAACAAAATTAATATAATGTACTACAAGTTTTAAAATAAGAGTAGATCTGACATTTTTTTAACAATTAAGGGCCTAATACTTAGATTATTATCATGCTAATGTTTGGTAACAAAAAAGCTAGTTATATTAATGAGAGATTTTGTAGAGAAATTAGTATAATGAGTGAAAAGAATTTAATTTGTAGGTATCAAGTATTATGGGATGCTCTTCTAAATGCTTTTTCAAAGAAATTTAGAACTTCTCCAAAGCTGCGCTGCTTTATAGTGAACCTACATTGACATGCAGAGTCGAGGGGCGGCTAAATTGATATTTTAAGTGGGAGTCTAATCGGGATTTAGTATACATTAATTAGACTATGTTGCTTAGACAATGTTACTATTTTGAGGCTTATTAAGGAACTTTTTTGGACGTGTACTAAAATGAGAATAAGAGCCCGAAGGAATTTTTGCATTTCTGATTGCACTAGCACAAAATGTTTGACAAAGGCTGCTTGAGACATTTCTCGTGTCAAGGACATGTTAAATTGGGTTACGACATGCATATATACTTATAAGTATGAAAAGGATGGGTTTATATAACGACCCATCTTACTTTGAAGGGTATGGTTCGTTTAACATTCGAGGACGAATTTTTATTTATATGGGGAAGAATGTGATGCCCCGGAATATTTTGTGACTCGTTTTAGGACCGTAACATTCTTGTCGCTCGATTTAATCATCTATAATGATTGGGATAGTGAAATTCATGTAAATAATGTTATGATATTTGGAAGTGGATATATAATTGTTAGAAAGGACTATTAACTTATTGTCTTAAAAGTTTCTTATTTTTATAGAGTTGTTAGAAACACTTATAAAGATAATTATAGTTATTTAGTTCATGTATGAGTGCATAGATATATATTTACGTTTGAAAGTAATAATATGTATTGAAGGATATGAAGAATATCACTTAAATTAGATAAATAGTTAATGAACCTTATTTACGATTGTGAACGTCAATGGATAATTAATTAGTTTGATTAATAAATAATGGTGAAGTGCACTAAGCCCATACTTTTCTTGCTGGCCACATATAACATACCGAGGAATATGTAAGAGGGCAATGGGTCTTTTGGTTTATTTGGGGAAGAAAACTTATACGAAGAGATAGGGAGAAAATTTTGGAGGTCTGAATTGGAGAATCATGACTGCTATTTGATGGTTTTCAATGATATCATTGGTTAAGAGAACTCTTGGGATGTTTGGTTGTTGCTAGAACTTCCCTGGAAGAAACTATTATAGTTGAACATATGGCTTCTAAAGCCAAAACGTGAGGTTGGAAAAGAAAACAAAAAAATATTAATTACATGGTTATTTACGGAAAAGGTGCATTGCGACGAGGGGTTTAGAAAAGGGATAAGAGTTGGTTTCTTGGCCTTGCTTGCTACAACACAAAATAAATTAAAATATATATAATTGGAGGCTAAATCCACCATTAAAGTGGTATATACGAAGGAGGCATACGAGGTTCTACTTGATTCTTTATAAATTGAATTTCAAACCATCTTTTGGAAATTTTCGGAAAAAATAAACGCCGCAAAATTTTTACTACGTTGATATCGCACAATAACACTGCCCAATCAATGGTAGAGACGTGTCTATGTAAGCAAGTTCTTTACCAATAAGTGACAATATCCTATTCAAGATCGAGCTTACTGAAGGTTGTCTTGGTGGACCTGGACGCTGCAAGCTTGGTGAACTTTCCGTTAGCGAGGTAAGTGAGATTTTAAGCTTTGATGCTTGATTTCTAAAACTCGTTTTAAAGTATGTTTTGTTTGCCTGGTCCATGTGTTGGGATGAGCGTGCGCTTGGAAGAATCGATGGTCTTTGACCAGCCGCAAATATATATTATTTTGTAAAAAGTTATTATTTAATAAGTTGTGGTGTGGTGTGTCGTAACCTCGTGCTATGACGTTAGGGTGTTAGAAATTATTTCTTCGCTACCGTGATGTATTTTGGAAATTATGTATAATGCGTGATATGTTTGGGGCATTGTGTATACTGTCGTGGACTTGTTGGGGAGTTTGGTTAATTTCCTGCATTGCCGTTAATGACAAGTCCTTAGTGTATATTGTGTTGAGAAATATATAGTATTGTTGTTGAATAATTGTGCATATTATTTCTGCGCTCATTGTATGTTTGTATTTTCTAACACTTGTTCTAGAGGTATTCAAAGTGGTGGGTCAAGGATCTTACTTGGTTATATTTACGTATAATTAACTCCTTACCTACATGTCTATGCAAATACTATTGGTGAAGACGGAGCTTGTAGCTAACGAGTTCGTTAGTAGATTCAGTTATTGAGATGAGCCGTCACATTGTTCGTGGAGGCTGCCAAAAGAGTCTTTATTATTTATTCATATGATGTTTGTTGCAATTCTCTTAGATGCTCTATGGTCTAGCGTGGGATTTGGGCTGGAAGTTCAGTATAATATTTTGAGATATTAATTGTTAGTAATTTAGTTGTTAGATTATTTGGATACTCTTGTGATTAATCAAATACTGTAAATTAATGGCTAATATAAGAAAGTATGGTTCACTTGGAGGGTGGTGTTAGCTGGGTTCCAGTCACGCCTAGGAGGTAGTTTTGGATATGACATACCTAGGCACGGGTTAACTCCCACGGTCAGGAAAAAACTCATTGAATTTCTTATAGCTAACATATATTGTTTCGCTTGGTCCCATCTTGATATGACAGGGATCCCGTCAGAGGTGACCACTCATAAGCTGAGTTTGGACCCGAAGTTCTATTCGGTTAAGCAAAAATGAAGACCGTAGTTCGAGTTCAAGCACACATTCATCAAAGATGAGGTATCTAAACTTCTTAAAATATGATCCATTCGGGAAGTTAAGTACCCGGACTAGTTAGCCAACATAGTGGTAGTACTTAAGAAAGGAAATAAACTAAGAATGTGTGTGGATTATTAAGATATGAACAAGGCATGCCCTAAGGGTTCTTTTCCTTTGCCTAACATTGTGCGGATGATCGACGTGATGGCTAGGAACGAGACACTCATTTTTCTCGATGCCTATTCCGGGTACAACCAAATTCAAATGGACCCGGGCGACCAACAAAAAACTTCCTTTATCACTAAATTTGGCACCTATTTTTATAACGTAATGCCATTCAGATTAAAGAATGTCGGTGCCACCTATCAACACCTAGTAAACCGGATGTTCGAAGAACAAATATGAAAATCAATGGAAGTTTATATTGACCACATGTTAGTCAAGCCCCTGCAAGCCCACGAACAAAGGGACATTTGAAACATTTTTCCAGGAAACCTTCGACATATTGAAGAGATACAATATGAAGCTGAACCCGGAGAAGTGCACATTCGGAGTCGGATCCGAAAAATTCCTCGGGTTCATGGTATCTAATTGGTGAATCCAAATCAATCCCGACAAAATTAAATCCATAGAAGAAATCACCATAGTTGACAATGTCAAGGCTGTTCATAGGCTGACCGGGCGTATAGCCACCCTGGGCCGATTTGTATTGAGGTCCTCGGCCGAAATCCATCGGTTCTTCTCCCTGTTGAAGAAGAAGAATAAGTTTTCCTAAACCCTAGAATGCAAACAGGCTTTGGAAGAACTCAAATGTTACCTCTCGAGCCCTCCTGCTCTACACTCCGAAGGCGGATGACTGGTTGTACCTTTACTTGGCGGTTTCCGAGGTGGTGGTAAGTGGAGTCCTAGTCGGGGAAGAGGAAGATACGCAATTCCCTATTTACTATGTCAGTAGAACTCTAGGCGAGGTCGAAACAAGGTATCCTCACCTGGAAAAATTGGCGCTCGCTTTGCTAAGCGCCTATAGAAATTTAAAACCATACTTTCAATGTCACCCCATATATGTCATGACCTCTTATCCACTGAGAAACATCATGCACAAGCCCGGGCTCTCGGGCCAAAATCAGCATGTATGATATCAAGTATCATCCCTGAACCGCCATAAAATCTCAAATTTTGGTCGACTTCATGGCCGATTTACACCAGCCTTAGTGCCCGAAGTCGAAAGAGAATTATTGTTAGCCTTGAGGACTACCTCGAAAATTTGGAACATTTTTACGGACGGTGCCTCGAACACAAAGGGGTCCGGGCTCGGCATTGTGCTGAAGCCTCCTAAGGGGAACATAGTTAGGCAATCTATTAGAACTGGTAAAATTGACTAACGATGAGGCCGAGTAGGAGGCCATGATTGCAGGTCTCAAATTGGCCAAAATCCTTAGGGCCGAGGTGGTCGAAGCTAAGTGCGATTACCTCTTCGTGGTAAATCAAGTCAATGGGACGTTCAAAGTAAAGAGAGACGAATGCGATGGTATTTAGACAAGTTACAGGTAACACTGCATCAATTCAAGGAATGAACTCCACAACACGTACCCCGAGATATAAAAAATGAGGCTGATGCTCTAGCTAATTTGGGGTCAGGTTGATGACCATGAATACAGTTCAGAAACATTCATACAACTCATGAAGTCAGTGATAGAAGAAGACTATGGAGAAGTAAACTCAATGAGTTTGACCTGGGATTGGAGGAACAAGTACATAGACTATAGGGGTGGCATGTGGGCCGGTCCGGGCCCTAAACGAGCCAAGTGAGCCGGTCCAGGTCCGGTCCCTAACTAAACGGGCCAAATATTCTCGAGCTAAACGGTCTTTCTGTAGGACTCGGTTTGGGACCTGGCCCACAAACTAATAGGCCGGGCCCGCAGGCTAAATGGGCTAAGTGGACCCAACAACTAGGGATGAAATAAGGTGGTGCTAGTGCGCGGCGGTGCGGGTTTGAACCTATGCGGGGCGGGTGCAGGTTCAAATCCTGAAACAAAATTAAGAAAGAGATGAGTCTATTCTACACAAATTCTATTGCTCGCTATTTTAAAAACCAACCCCCTCCCCTCAAACACACCACAACCCCACCCCCACCCCCAACCTAGAAGACATAAAAAGCAGAAGATAAATTAACAACTATACTTTGACAATGAAACAAGGAAACACCAAACATTTTCTTCTAGAAAAAGTTCTTTTATTTGTTTCATCTTTGTAATTTATCTGCATTAATTATTTTATATTTTTATGGGTTAAACTCCTAATAGATGAAGCATATTCTTTAGCAAGATACAACTGAAGCAACCAAAATACCTCTAATCATAAATGTAAGGTAACGACCCGGCCGATCATTTTGAGAGTTATAGCCCCAATCCCCTGTTTAGTGTTTCCCCCGTACCTCTTTCTTCTTATGTGTCTTGCCGGGAGGTGTTGGTTGTGGTTTCGGAGTGTTTTGGGACACTTAGTCCCTAAACGGAAGCTTAAGTCTTAGGATTTTGACCGTAGTCAGAACTGTGTAAAGACGACTCCGGAATGGTGTTTTGTCGGTTCCGTTAGCTCTGTTGGGTGATTTTGGACTTAGGGGCGTGTTCGAATTGTGTTTTGGAGGTCTGCATCTTATTTAGGCTTGAAATTGAGAAAGTCCAATTTCTGAGATTTTGGCCTATCAGGGTCGAATTTAGATTCCAGAAGTTGGAGTAGGCCAGTAAGGTTGAATATGACTTGCCTGCAAAATTCGGGGTCAATCGGACGTACTTTGATAGGTTTCAACATCAGTTATAGAAATTGGAAGTTTTAAGTTCATTAAATTTGAATCGGAGGGTGATTTGTGTTTTTAGCATTGTTTGATGTGATTCGAGGCCTTGGCTAAGTTTGTATGGTATTTTAGGACTGGTTGGTAGGTTTGGTTGAGGTCCCAGGGGCCTCGGGTATGTTTCAGATGCTTAACGGATTGGAATTTGGACTTAGGCACTTGCTAAGAATTTGTTGGTTTCTGGTGTATCGCACCTGCGGAGGGGAGACCGTAGGTGCAGACCCGCATGTGCAGAGGGTAGCTCGTAGATGCGACCCTGGTCTGGGTAGCCAGTGGTTGCAGGTGCGCCAATGGGACCGTAGAAGCGGAGCCACTCCTACGGCGAAGAAATCGCAGAAGCGAAGGCCGGTTTGGGGAGGTTATTGCATAAGCGGACATGAGTCAGCAGGTGAGACCATATGATCACAGAAGTGGAATCTGAGCTTTAAGTGGAATCCGCAACTGCGAGGGGAATTCCATAGGTGCTGTGTCGCAGGTGCGATGGCAGGGCCTCAAATGCGGAATAACTGGGCAGAAAAGAGAAATTCGAGGATTTGATTCCCATTTCGATTTTGGGACCTTTGAGAGCTCGGTGTGAGGCGATTTTTTGAGGTTCCTTCAAGAAGATTGTTGGGGTAGGTGATTCTAACTCAGATTGGGCTATATTTCATGAATCTATTGCTATTTTCATCTTCTAATAAGGGATTTGAGTTGGAAATTTGGGGGGAAATGGTAGAAACTTCATAGACTAAAATTTCGAGTTTTGGAAGGCGATTTGAGGTCGGATTCGAGTAATTCTTATGTGCTTAGACTCGTGAGTGAATGGGTGTTGTATTTTGTGATTTTTACCCGATTCCAAGACGTGGACCCGGGGAGGCTTTTTGGGTGGATTTCCTAATTTCTTGCTTTAGCTTAGATTTCATTGATTAGATTAGTTTCTTGTAGATATATTTATGGTATGTAATTGATTTTGGCTAGATTTGGGCCATTCAGAGTCGTATATTCGTGGGAAAAGCATTGGTATCAATTGATTTATCTTGGTTCGAGGTAAGTGGTGTGCCTAATCTTGTGTGGGGGAAATCCCCTAAGGATTTGATACTGATATGATATGTGAGTGCCGTGTAAGCAAGGTGACGAGTGCGTACACGGGCTATTTGTTGCAAAACCTGATTTTTTTACTGAGAAATTTCCTGTTTTCATCTTAATTAAGTATACTAGCATGTGTAGTTATCCTGTTAGCTAGAATAGCATGCCTACATGTCTTAATTGCTTAACTGAACTCCTTGCAGCATGCTTAGTGAATTCCTGTTTCTTTTCTTGACTTGTACTTAGTCTAAACTATAGATTTTCTTGTTGTACCTATTATCTTCATTTGTCTGAGCTGTGTATTTACTTTGGTACTACGGGACGGTATCCCGGGAGATCTCCCTGCATGTTTACTTTTGTGACTATGGGACGGTATTCCGGGAGATCCCCCTGCATATTTACTTTTTTTCTCCGTGCACATTTACTTTGAGACTACCAGGCGGTACCTCAGGAGTTCTCCATGAGTATTTACTTTTGGGACTACGAGACGGTATCTCGGGAGATCCCTGTTGATACCCAATTTTTTCCTATAATATTTTTTCAAAATGCATATATGCCTTCAAAATAATGCATTGGCATTAATTAACTTTTTTATTTATAATTTCTGCATTTTCAAGGATTTTTAATTAATATTTCAGTATTTTTATTATATAAATAATCATTAATTGCACTACTAATGATTTTATAACAAATTTATGACTTAATTCTATTATTTATATTTATACTAAGCCTAATTATTTCACAAATGGTCACATTTACTTTTTTGGGTTACAATTGCAATAACTTTGCAATTATAGCCCATCTATGCATTATTACATTACTTTACCAGAAAATAGCTTGTTGCATTTTTTAAAATATTGAGTAATTATTTTAAAATATTTCTATGCATGAAAACCATTTTTTATAATCTGCTAATTATTTTTTATAAATTATTTTTATCAATTAATTGGGTACAAATAGCCTTTTAAATTCTTTAACTTTTCGGACCTAACCCATTACACCGGCCCAAACCCCTTAAATACCAGCCCAATCCCCCCAGGCCCAATTCCACACCTACCCGACCCAAAGACCCCGCCTAATTGTGGCTGTTGATCTCTAAGTTCAACAGTCCACGTTATTTCTTACCATTTTTAATCCTAAACGACTAACCCTAAACCCCCATTCCCCGTTCTTCCACCATCACTGCTTTCCCTAATCCCTTCATTCTCTCTCAACCACTCCCTAAATCCTAATCGCCATCACCATCAAAACTCCCCGTCTATGGAGTTTCTGTTTATTTTCCGGCCCTTACCAGCCTTCTACACCTTCTGGTTGTTTGATTACAAGGATTCCTAAGAGAACCTCAAAGAGATTCAACTTGGTTTTTGTCTGAAACTTGTTTACAGGCCTGTCTATGGCCATTCTCGTTTGTGAGTACTGATTTCCTCCTATTTTTAGTTCGAATCTATGGCTTTTGACTAAGTTTCTTTCATCGCTGTTGTTTTTGAAAAACCCTAGTTCAGTGACTACTTGGGTCTGTTCAGATCCTCGTAGATCTGAAATGTTCTGAGTACTATTTGGTATTTTTTTTCCAAAAATCTTCTGTTTTGTTAATATTATACCGATTCCATTACTTTTCTAAAATTAGGGTTCCGTCCTAAGTTTCTAATTTGCAAGTGTTGAATCTAATTATTTCTTTACTGATTTGATTAATCTTCGTGCATATGCTTAAACCCTAGATGTTTCTATTTGTGACACTGATATTTTCAATTTTTCCCGTTATTGTGTTTATTTCTGTTAACCAATTATATTGACTGATTCTATTTAGGTTTCGAATAACTTTCTCCTGTTAAAATAAATATTTTTCAGGATTTTTACCTATTTCCTTATTTGTGACCTGGATTAGTTATACTTGCCTTAATTAAACTATCAGTATGGTTTGGGGATTTGATTGACTCCTGTATGGTATAAGATTGATTTCTTGCCTTATTTGAGCCACAGTTCTGTACCGTTAATTGACTCTCCCCAATTTAAGGGGTCTCTTCTAGATTTCTCTATAGGAATTGATTCCCTAATTGGCTGATTGATTTTATTTGATTGCTCTTGTTTTACGAACTGTGATTTCCTATTTACCTTATTTGTTTTACCTAACTAAGTGCTATATATACACTCTCATTCTGATTCGTCAAACATGAACAATAGTTCAAAAACACACTCACACACTTTTCTCTCATCTCTCTTCTACTTGTGTTCATTGCACTGTCTAGCCGGCTGAAAGCCAAGGCTAGACCACTGAATCCTACATACTTTCACCTTATATTTTTGCTTCCTTTATCTGGTATGTTCCTATTCCTAATGTCATTTATTATACTATGAGTTTTGAACCTATGTGCTCTCTCATCTGTTGCTTTACTTCTGTTGAATCCATGCCTCTTCTGTATTTCACTTAGCATGTCTACTTCTGTGTTTAACTCTGTATCTTTCCTGTTTATTGCTTTAATCAGCATGTCTATTTCTGTGTTTAAGCTTCAATCCTTTCCTGTTTATTGCGTTAAACCAGCATGCTTACTTAGGCATTTAGACTCTTATTCTTCCAATCCATTGACCTCAACTGGTAGACCACTTCTGTACAATTAAATCCCTGTCCTCTCTATGAACTGTTAGCATGACCGCTCCTCCATTTAAGTTCGATGTTCTTCCTATCTATTGCTTTAAGTCAGTATGATTACTTCTGCTATGTGCTATGGCTCTTTAAACTTATGTGCTTACTGTCTATTGCTTCTAATTAGCATCACTAGATCCTATTGAGTTCTATGGAATTGGTTGTCGTAATAACTCAATTTTCTTGGTGTTGATCAGAGTTTCTGATTGGTTTCATGTCTCCTTGGTTAAGGATTTCTATGTTCCTAACCCCTGCTACCCCTTATTTTTGTAGTTGTTTGATCTCAGCATGCTATGTGCCCACCTAGTGTTAGCTAATGAACTAAGCTAAATCTGGGCAATATGAATCTTTGCTTTGAAACTTTGTGACTATGTCCGCTATTTGTTTGCTGAAGCCTTTGTTTTCAGAATGCTTCTAAACTGATTTCATTTCTAAACTATTTTCACTTCTAAAATGTTTTCTTCAAACTATTTCTACTCTCCTAACACTACTTTTTCACTCCTACTCTTAGAATATCTAGGGTCCTGCCCCTCCAGTGTGAGCACTGCCTAGGAGTCCAGGAGACTCCTCCGAACTCTGACACACTGGGGCTGGCTCTTCCACACTGCACAAAATTTGTTTTCGTTAAAGGATCTTTGGTGTGAGCATTTCCCGGGGTCCCCGAGGCCCTTGGGAACTTTGACTCACCAGGATACTCTCCTGGACACTATGAGATATTGGTACCTTGGATTTGGTTGAAGGCCTGGTCCTCCAGGTTTACTTTTGGGCCTATCCAGGCTCCCTATAGTATAGCAGTTTTATTTATGTAATTCATTCATTCTTGGCCTGTAATAATTATTCTTGTAAAACAGATATTGGGGATATTTAGTAAAATGGGAGGGACTTTTATATATGTTTTGTGGGGAAATCGGGTAGAAATCTTTCTCCTAGGATTGTTGTGACTATATATGCATTGGAAACCATGCTTATAAGATTGTTTTTGTGCACTAGAAAACATGCTTATAGGTGCATCATATCATTTGTCCTAAACTTCTGCTTTCTAAAGTTCTGCATACTCATGTCTGCTTAGAAATCCTGTCACTTGATTGTTATTAATTCTGCCTAATAATCATGTTCATAAAGTTCTCCTATGTGCATTAGAAATCATGTTTTAGGACTTTTATACACTCGCATAAATACCATGCCTATATCGCATAAAATCTGTAACGTTTATGATTATTTTTCAGCACCTAGACAGCATGACTATAGGACATGAACCAAGCTGCTTGCTTAAAAACGTTTTGTTTGTTTATTATAGCCCTGATTAGCCATTAGATATCATGTTTATAGGACATATCGGATCCACGCCTAGGCAAGCCTGTAGGATAATTGAAATCTTGCAAATTGTAAAACTATGCTTTGCTTAACTATTTGTGAACTGCTCAGATTCAACAAGTCCTAAAATCAGTAGGCAAACTGATTAGATCTCTACTGCCTCGCTTTAACACAATGCTACATATATTCTGTTTTTCATGCTCACCTAGATATCATGATTTAGGACTCTTAAAGTATATGAAATACTGTTGTTTGGGACGTGTAGTTGACTGCTTATTTGTGGAGGTAAATGTGAGCCCCCTTAATTGTTTCTTTACCTGACAATCCTACTTGTTTTAATTGTCGCTTAGATTTCCTCCTTTTAAGCACTTTAGGAGAGTTTAGAACTGCCTTAATTAGAGGTCTTAAACACCTCCAGGGCCATAAGAAAGGGACGGGTAATTCACGCTTAGAGTACGTTTAATTAGAATCGCTTATGTAACCACCAAGGGGAGGGTAATTGGGTAGTAAATGATATGATTCCCTGTGCGCTAATTCTACGTGTAACCCCTCTAGTTGAGGAAGGTTTACCGAGTATTGCACATATGTGATCTATAGGCTAATAAACCTAGGACCCATTTATTCCCATATTTTTTTTATAATCCATATGTGTGCTTAACCTGCTTTACTTGCTTGATGACTAATTCACCAAAAATGAGTTTGGCCGGGACCCACTATTGTGGACCTCAAGGGGTGCCTAACACCTTTCCCTCAAGGTAATTTCAAGCCCTTACCCAATCTTTGGTAATGTAAACCAGTTTTATGAGTTACTTGCATTAGGTGCCCTAACGCACCTTAAATCCGTTAGGTGGCGACTCTTCAATTTCCATGCCCCTTTCCCAAAAGGAAATGAGTTGTCCCAAAGCATGTCGAAACCCGGATTCTGCGAAAGCGGGAAAAGGGGGCTGCGACAGCATAGAGACTCTGCTGGGGATCTTAGGCTTTTACCATAACAAACTTGTTTTTTGTAAATTAGTCTTAAGCATGCTTTTTTTTTGTTAATACGTGAACACCCTTTCCTTTTCCCCTTATGTGAATTTAATTGCCCGTTTTGAGCATTTATGATTTCCTTTACTGCAGAAACTGACTTATTTCTTTGTTTTCCTTTCTTAAATGTCTTTCAATTATTAAATACTGCATTTATTATTTTCCTAACGTGCAAATACGTGAAAACATGCTATTTACTACTGCATAAATTATGCTCAACATCATATTCCACTCGTGCGTAATCAATCCTATAACAACGTTTGATGAGTGGTTGCACTCTTCCTATATATCACTCTTTAAATTCGGAAAGGCTTATTTGCGGTAAAACTAGTCGATCAACGGTGCAATCAACGATTCTGTGCCTTTTCCCCTCAAGTTGTCCGCTTGAGGGTACCAGTCTAGACTCCCATAGCAACCTTACTCTGGTTATAACTGTACATGCATCATGGTCAAACCTAGCCGGGTTAATATGTTGTCCACATAATAACCCTTTAAGACAAACCTTATCCAAAAGTCCACCGGGGTTTCCATAATCCCAACGGACGCAACCATGTTTTGTGCATTAATTTTGGAGAACTAAATGCCGATATGCTAATCATGGATATATAAATAGTCGAATCTGGAGAGGGAAAGGGTCTAACCTTATTTGTTTTGCATAAAATGAGGCACGAGGTCCCCAGGTTCGGCATGGTCCGTAGTATACCACCACTGCTACTAGACTGGTGGGAAGATCTTTCCTCAAGTGACAAAAAACATGTGAAGAAGGTCCTGGGAAATTTGCCTTCTCTGTTAGACATCCAACCAAATAACATGTTGATAGANAGGGATATATAAATGACCCCACTCATAGAAGAAATCGGGGGATTTGCTGGGCTAGCTTGGGACAACCCTGGGCTATTGGTACCAGAAAATCGCACTGATAGGGGATTTCTAAAAATGATGGGTCTAAAAAAGAACGCCGATTTAGAGTGCTTAAAGAAATCTTATATACCATTTGACTACTTGTATGAGAGATACTGTCATAGCAAGTCCTACTGTAGTTTCCATGATGATTTTTCCATCACTTCCTTGGGTCATATTTACCGCAGAGTTTTCATGTTCATTGTTTTCTTCTTGGGTATGATAGTGTTCCTAACGAAAAGGGAAAGAATACACACTAGACTGGCTATGGTCACCAAGACTCTAATGGAAGGAATAGAGGGACATACATACACCATAGTCCCTATGATTATAGCTGATATCTACCGGGCCTTGGACCACTGCCAGAAAAGGTCCAAACATTTCGAGGGTTGCAATTTGCTACTGCAGTTGTGGTTAATGGAGCATCTCCAAAAGGGTCAATATCGCCAGGAGTTTTCACGAAGGGCGTGGAATTACCATATTTCCTTCCATCACCCTAAACAGATAACTTATATTCCAGACAGGTTTGCTCAACCAGAGAGTGCTAAGGAATGGGTGGAGTTCTTCGACAATTTGATTGAGGATCAGGTTCAGTGGATGTTTGAATGGTTCCCTACTGACGAGTTCATCATCAGGTCAAGGGACACTCCTCACTTAGTGTTGATCGGGTTAAGGGAAATATACCCTTATGTTCCCATCAGGGTTATGAGGCAGGCAGGTAAGAAGCAGATCATATCGCGGGTCACGAAGATAAGTCATTTTCGGGCATATTTTCAGGATGACGACATCCCTTACAAGTGTCAAGCGCAGCATATGTGGCACTCAAAGATCATTGTGGAGAAGGACACCATCGAGCCAGACAGGTATCATGCGGGACATGCACCCTTTTACCCGGCATGGTTGGAGGATAACTTAGCTGGGAAAGTTGAGCCAGCAATTGGTCGGGGAAACAGGGTCATAGACGAAGATGCAGAAACCCAAGTAAAATACAACAAGTTGCGCAAGAGGATTCATGACTCCGAGGCCGAGCATCAGGAGATACACGAGACAGACAAGAGATTAATCAAGGAATGGAGGGAAATGGCTATCACCTCCAATGGAAGGGTAGAATATCTGGAGTAGGCTTTGATGGAGCTGGGAGAAAAGACAAGGAGAAGAATAACCGACTGGCAGAATGCTGAAGGAGGCGAGGGAGGACATCTAGCAAGAGTATACCTATTGTTGGGCATGCGCAAAATGGGGGACCTGATTGATGGAGTTAGAAAGATCAAGCCTGGGGAAGGTCCTTCTGGGACCAAGTAGATTAGATTTATTTGCTTCTCCAAATGTAATAAGGCCAAGTGCCAGTGGTGACTTATCTTTTATTATCTTAGTGTCGTTTTGGGATTCATCTGTTTTTTATATTAATGAAATGAGGCATTTATTGGCATCTAAGTTCTCCAAAACAACTTGTCGCTAGGCCTACCTCGGGCACAACGAGGCTCCCAAAATAGGACGCGAATTTACATTCCGCAATATGTGTTTAAGTATTGCAAATATTCTTTTCAGAACTCTTACTGACTTGGCTACCTTTTGTTTTTCTTTCTTTCTTTTGATTATTCCCATTCCCCAAAGGTTGGTTCATGCATACTGGCATCATCAGCTTATCATACTAGATCCAGGGGCCCTCCACCTTCTCCTCCTCAAGTCCATCAAAAGGCAAAGGGAAAGAAAATACGGATGATTTGAACGGAACCAGAAAAGACAACAACACATATATTGAACATGCAGAAGCTTCTGATGGCCGAGGTACTCAGGCCCCAAATGATGTGGTATCACGACTTGAGCAGAAAATACTAGAACTCTAGGGTGAGCTCGAGCAGGTCCACAGCTTAGCAAATCTCTATCCCTCACACTCAATATCCCAGATGTCAACCATTCAAACACTCAGAACCCCGCACCACCGCAAAACACACCCAACAAGCGCCTACAAAATCCTCCCGCACCTTACCATTACACAACCCTACCACAAAATCAAACTATCCCTCCACAATATCAGCAAAACACCTACCATACTCCACAAAATACCCCACAAATCATTCCCGAACCCCAAAAATCCACCAATGATCACCATTATACCCAAACTCCTAGTCACCAAAACAACCCTATATACGTGGAAACCCTACCTCACTCCACTCAGCCCGTATCCTATACACCAGAATCCACTGAGAAGGACCTTCTCATTAAGAACTTGGCTGAAGAGCTCAAGAAGTTGACAAGACGGGTTCAAGGTGTCGAAGGAGGCAAAGGGATAACATGTCTGAACTATGAAGACCTATGCATACAACCAGATGTAGAACTGCCGGAGAGTTACAATCCTCCCAAGTTTGAAATGTTTGACGGAACAGGTGATCCCAGGGTTCATCTGAGGACTTATTGTGACAAGCTTGTAGGGGTCGTAAATGATGAAAGGATCCGAATGAAGCTTTTCATGAGGAGTCTTACAGGAGATGCTTTATCCTGGTACATCAGCCAAGATCCTAAGAAGTGGGCCAACTAGGTGAGTGTGACGTCTGACTTCATGGACATATTCAGGTTTAACACAGAGAATGCGCCGGATGTTTTCTACATTCAGAACTTAAAGAAGAAGCCCATTGAGACATTCTGCGAGTATGCCACTCGTTGGAGGTCAGAAGCAGCCAAATTCAGGCTGACATTGGACGAGGAACAAATGAACAAGTTCTTCGTCAGAGCACAGGATCCGCAGTACGATAAAAGATTGATGGTTATTTAAAACCATAAGTTCTCCGATATCATCAAACTCGGAGAAATGATTGAAGAGGGTATTAAAAGCGGTATGGTGACAAACTTTGAGGCATTGCATGCCACAAATAAAGCATTGCAGTCAAGGGGTATATCGAAGAAGAAAGATGCGGGAACGGTTATGGTCGCCCTCTTCACATGGTCTTTGTCACTGGGTGAGAGGTCTTCCCACCAATCCAGCAATAGTGGTGGTATTCTTTGGACTATGCCGAACCTGGGGACTTCATGCCTCATTTTCTGCAAAATAGATAGGTTAGACCCTTATCCCCCCAGACTCGACTATTTATACACTTATGATTATCATGTAAGCATTTAGTTCTCCAAATAAATGCACAGAACGTGACTCCGTCCATTGGGATTATGAAAAACCCGGTGGACTTTTGGATAAGGCTGTCTTAAAGGGTTATTGTGCGGACGACACACTAACCCCGCTAGGTTTGACCATGATGCATTCACAATATAACAGAGTAAGGTTTCTATGAGGTTTTAGACAGGTACCCTCAAGCAGACAACTTGAGGGGGAAAGGCACGGAACCTTCGACTGCACCGCTGATCGACTAGTTTTACCGCAAATAAGCCTTTCCAAATTTAGGGGTGGTATAAAATGGAAGGGTGCAAACACTCATCAAGAGTTACTATAGGATTTGAATAGGAACGAGTGGAATATGATGTTGAGCATGATTATGCAACAATAAATGAGAAATAAAAGCATGTTGTCATGTATTTGTACGTTATGAAAGCGGTAAATATAACAATTATAATTGAAAAAGCAGTTACGAAGAAAAACAAAAGAAACATGTTAATTTTGATTCTGAAAGGAATATTACTTGAAAGAGATAATCAATTAATGGCACATAAAGGGGGGAAAGGGAAAGGTCGCAAGTATTAACAAAGTAAAGACAAGTTCACAAAGCAGTTTGAAATGGTAAAAGCCTAGATAACTCCCCAGCAGAGTCGCCATGCTTTCTCTCCCCCCCCTTTTTCCTCCCTTTTCGGGTCGGTCAGGGTATTCGACATTATTAGGACAACTCGTTTCCTTTCGGGAAAGGGATAAGGAATTGAAGAGTCGCCACCTAATAATTTTAAGTTGCGTTAGGGCACCTATTAACGGTCACAATAACACTAATTGAATAACCAGAGATCGGGTAAGGGCTTGAAATTACTCCAAGGGGAAGGTGTTAGGCACCCCTTAAAGTCCACAACTGTGGTTCCCGGCCAAACAAGCTTTTTGAATTTCAAAATAGGTAGCACATAAGCAAATAAAACATATAGATAAACAAATAAAGATTTTGGGAAGATTCACAGTCTAAGCGCACATATGTGCTAAAGTTTAAAAGATTTAAAGTCTAAGCACATATATAAGGTTTTGAAAGATTTACAGTCCAAGCACACAAGTAAAGTGTTGAAAGAGTTATGATCTAAACAAACATATGTAAGGGAAGGGGGGATAGTCTTAGGATTAATTAAGGCAAGAAGGGATTTGGACCGTTGATTAAAAATGATCAACGGTCCAGATTAAAAGGGGAGTTGGGTGGGGTGGATTTAAGTGGATTGGGCCTGGGGTTTGGGCTGTTTTAATTGGGGTTGTTGTCAGGTTTAACTTAGGCTACAATTGAAATGAGATTAGGCTATTTGTTAAATACCCAATTCAAATTAGTTAAAATAATTTACAAAATAGCTAATAATTATAAAAAATTAATTTCATGCATAGAAAATAGTTTGAAATGATTATTTAGTATTTAAAAGTACAAATGACTAATTTCTGGTAGAAAATAGTGCAAAAATTATATGATTGGGCTATAATTGTAAAGTTATTGCAATTATAGCCAAAAGATGCCAATTTGGCTTATTATGAAATAAATGTGTCTAATTAGGACCATAAATAATAAATTAAATCAAGAGATGCGTTTGAAATAATTTGTGATGTAATTTTATAATTATTTATTGGAAATAAATACTGGACAAATTAATAAAATTATAGAAAAATAATGGAAAAATACCAATTGCTATTAATGCTTACTTTGAAGGAATATATGCAATTCGAAAAAATATTTTTTTATTTTGGAAAAAATTGGATATCAATAGCAGTGAAGTTTGAGTGGAACCACCAAGAAGTGATTATCCATGGAAACGGGAGAAGCCCTATTTACACCCGGTAGACCATCCCGGTAGTTGAAAATAGAAGAACGCTAGGTGGAGAGACTTATCATCATATCGAGAGGGTCAACACAATCGAGAAAGATAAGTGGCGGAGTAGTAAGATAGAAAGTATACTAGCATGGCGAGGATATGAACCCAGCAACGGTCTTGGCAAAAATATCCAGGGTATCTCAAAGCCAATACAGCTAAAGCGTAATGGTACCACTTTTGGAATAGGATATCAATACACCTGAAAAGAGTATCAAGATTGGTCACCACCATGGCGTGGTCCTTACTATCCACGTGAGCAACCTGTACCGCACCCGAGTAAGACTTTCTAGCAGAACGACATCATATGGGGATCAACGGAGGAAGAAGCATTTGCCGCCTTGAGGAACCTATTCCTAGAAGATAATGACATGGATTGCTGTGTAATTTTTAAGGAGGAGAAAGAGGAAGGCCCTACCATCCGAGCTGTGGAGAGAGGATCATTCCTCAAGAATTGGACTGTCAGACCATCCAGGGCCCGACGAGTCCCGGGGTAGCAAGGCTGAATAACATTATTTTATTTTTCTGAATGATGATTTCCTTTTTTTTGCATTTTGTTTAAAATAAGATTTCCAATATTCCAAAACGCTGTTTTAATTATTGAAAACCGCATTTGTTTGACACTTTCAATAAATTAATGATTACTATTACCACTTCTCTCTCATATCTTTATCTATACAACATTACTATTTCCTATCTCGATGAACCGACAACTGTGACATGTAATGAGGCAACGCAACAAAAGGATAGTGATTCATAAGAAGAGGATGTCATACCTGAGGAAATTTTCAGAGAATTAGAGGACTTTGAGAACAAGCCTAACGAGACCGAAACAATCAACTTAGGAGATTCCGAAACTGTCAAGGAGACCCGCATCAACATCTACTTGTCGTCGTCAGAAAAATAAGAGTACACACAGTTCTTGAAAGAGTATGGGGACATCTTTGCATGGTCGTACGACGACATTGACCGGATTAAGTACATCTATTGTGTCCCACAAGTTTCCCACAAACCCAATGTGTCCACCAGTGAAGCAGAAACTCAGGAAATTCAAGCATGATATGAGTCTGAAAATCAAAGAGGAAGTTATTAAGCAAATTAAGGCCAAGGTCCTCAGGGTAGTGGAATACCCAACCTGGTTAGCCAAAATCGTGCCAGTTTCGAAGAAGGATGGGAAGGTTAGAATCTGTGTCGATTATCGGGATCTCAACAGAGCCAGCCCAAAGGATGATTTCCCGCTTCCAAACATACACATCTTAATCGACAGTTGTGCCAGACATGAACTCCAGTTCTTTGTAGATTGTTTCTACGGTTACCATCAAATTTGGACGAACGAGGAGGACACTAAGAAAACCTCTTTCATTACACCCTGGGGGGTGTACTGTTACAAGATGATGTCGTTCGGCCTAAAGAACGCTGGGGCCACCTACATGAGGGCCATGACTACTATCTTTCATGACATGATACATAAAGAGATTGAGGTGTATGTGGACGATGTCATCATTAAATCCAAGAGGGACACAGATCATATAGCAGACTTGAGGAAATTCTTCGACGGGCTACGGAAGTACAACCTGAAGTTAAACCCCGCAAAATGTGCATTCGGGGTTCCTGCCGGAAAGTTATTGGGATTCATCGTCAGCCGCAGAGGGATATAATTGGATCCGTCAGAAGTCAAAGCCATCCAAGTGCTACCACCACCAAAGAGTAAGAAGGATGTAATGATTTTTCTGGGAAGGCTAAACTACATCAGCCGATTCATAGCCCAATCCACAGTTATATGTGAGCCAATTTTCAAGATGTTGAAGAAGGATGCTGCAACTAGTTGGACCGAATATTGTCAAAAGGCTTTTGACAAGATCAAGGAGTACTTATCAACACCACCAGTCTTGGTCCCGCCAAAGCCAGGTAGAATATTGCTACTCTACCTTGTAGTACTAGAGATAGCTTNCAAGATCAAGGAATACTTAGCAACACCACCAGTCTTGGTCCCTCCAAATCCAGGTAGACCATTACTACTCTACCTTGCAGTACTAGATGGAGCTTTCGGCTGCGTTCTGGGGCAGCACAACGAGATAGGGAGAAAAGAACAGGCCATCTACTACCTGAGTAAGAAGTTTACCCCCCATGAGGCACGGTAATCTTTGCTGGAACGTACCTGCTGCACTTTAACCTGGATAGCTCAGAAGCTGAGGCATTACTTCTGTGCATATACAACATACCTCATATCGAGAATGGATCCTTTGAAGTATATCTTTCAAAAACCTATGCCCACTGGCAAGATGGCTAAGTGGAAAATCTTGTTGAGCGAGTTTGACATTGTTTATGTAACTCAGAAGGCAGTCAAATGATAGGCACTGGCAGATCATCTTGCTGAAAACCCTGTGGAAGGAGAATACGAACCCTTGAAAACTTATTTTCCCGATGAAGAGGTACTATTCGTGGGAGAAGACATTGTTGAATCCTATGACGGTTGGAGAATGTTCTTTGACGGAGCGGCAAATTTCAAAGGAGTCGGCATTGGAGCCGTTTTGGTATCGAAAACTGGTCAACATTATCCAGTATCTGAAAGACTCAGATTTCCCTGCACTAACAACATGGCGGAATACAAGGCTTGCATATTAGGACTCAACATGGCCATTGACACAAACATTCAGGAGCTGCTGGTGATCAGTGATTCAGATATTCTTGTGCACCAGGTACAAAGAGAATGGGCAACCAAGAATTCCAAGATATTACCATATCTGCACCATGTGTAGGAATTGAGGAAAAGGTTCACAAAGATAGAGTTTTGACATGTTCCTAGAATTCAGAATGAGTTTGCCGATGCATTGGCCACTTTGTCATCAATGATACATCATCCAGACAAGAACTTCATTGATCCTATCCCAGTAAGGATCAATATTCAGTAGGCATATTGTGCTCATATTGAAGAAGAAATAGATGGGAAGCCTTGGTTCCACGACATCAAAAGGTATCTGACAAAAGGAGAATACCCGGAGCATGAAAACCATACTTAGAAACGCACGCTTCAGAGATTGTCCAACAATTTCTTCCACAACGGAGGAACCCTATATAGAAGAACTCCTGATTTGGGATTATGGAGGTGTGTCGACGCGAAAGAAGCTTCTAAGTTACTAGAAGAGATACATGCCAGAACCTGCGGCCCGCATATGAATGGCTTTGTCTTGGCCAAGAAGATACTTAGGGCCGACTATTTCTGGATGGCCATGGAGACAGATTGGATCCGATATGTTCAAAAATGCTACCAATGTCAAGTGCATGCATATATGATAAAAGTGCCGCCGAATGAGCTCAATGAAACAAACTCACCTTGGCCATTTGCCGCCTGGGGAATGGATGTCACTGGTCTAATCGAGCCCACCGCCTCAAATGGGCATCGGTTCATCTTCGTAGCTATTGATTACTTCACCAAATGGGTCGAAGCAGCATCTTACAAAGCAGTGACTAAGAAGGTTGTGGCAGATTTTGTCCGCGACCGGATTATTTGTCGGTTCGGAGTTTCAAAATCCATCATCACTGACAATGCCTCCAATCTCAATAGGGATCTGATGAAAGCCATGTGCGAGGCTTTCAAAATCAAGAACAAGAATTCCACATCATACAGACCTCAAATGAATGGAGCCGTAGAAGCTGCCAACAAAAATATCAAGTCGATACGGAGGAAAATGGTAGAGAATCACAAACAGTGCACGAGAAACTACCATTCGCCTTACTGGGATACCGTACCACAGTCCGCACATCAACCGGGGAAACACCATATTTGCTGGTTTATGGTACTGAAGCATTTATTCCCGCCGAAGTAGAGATTCCTTCCTTGAGGATCATACAAGAAGCTGAGCTCAGCGACGCAGAATGGATAAAGAGCCGTTATGAGCAGCTAGCCCTCATAGACACAAAAAGGATGAATGCGGTATGTCATGGACAACTTTATCAGAACAAGATGTCCAGAGCCTTTAACAAAAGATTCAAGCCGAGACAGTTCACACCGGGGCAACTGGTGTTGAAGAAGATCTTTCCGCATCAGGATGAAGCCAAATGGAAATTATCTCCCAACTGGAAAGGTCCTTACATGGTTCACAGAGTATTGACAGGGGGAGTCCTCATACTCGCAGAAATGGATGGAGAATTATGGACAAAACCAATCAATTCAGATGCAGTCCAGCGATATTATGTGTAACTATTTATGTTTTCCGCATATGATGTAATTGAACTACGCTCGACCTGATTCTCGTTTAAGAGGGGATATGTAGGCAGCCCTGTGGGTTCGGTCACAATTCAATAAAATTTTTATTTTCCCCACCATCAGAAACTGGGGCAAAATTTTGAATAGGACCCTCAAAATTTCGAAGCAAGTTCAGCCGATCACAACATATATAGCAGTCAGAAATGTTTGTTCGTCTAACTGCGGAAGAATTTTGAGGAGGACCCTTAAAATTCTACGGCAGGAGAAGTCGCAATGTCTCGAATCATGTCACAGTCACTGGGTCATCTAACAAATTTTCTAAAAGACATATTTTTTACTATAACTTTGAAAACTACGCATGCTTGCTTTTGAAATAACTCTATTTAGCAAACGCTACCCCCAATGATCTGAACATGATCTTCAGACCGAGCAAAGCAAGTCCAGCAAGCGACGGAGGCACGAACCGACCTCCCCCTTACAGAGCTCACGATTTATCTTTGAATGCAGGAACAAGGAATATGCACAACTTGAAATCGCAACCTTCATAACAACAACGATATTGTATCCACTTCCAGCTAAGAAATACTCTACTATCACCTACTATTTGTATGGGATTAAGCTCTGTCTCAATCTTGCATGAGGCTTATCCCTTCCTCCATATTTGCATAAGGCTAAGCACTGCCTTCAATTCTACATGAGGCTAAGACCTGCCCCAAATCTTGCATGAGGCTAAGCCCTGCCTCCATATTTGCATAAGACTAAGCGTTGCCTTCTCTTTGCATAGGACTAAGCACTGTACCAAATCTTGCATGAGGCTAATCCCTGACTCCATATTTTCATAAGGCTAAGCATTTACTTCTCTTTGCATGGGACTAAGCCCTGTCCCAAATCTTGCATAAGGCTAAGCACTGCCTTCAATTCTGCATAAGTCTAAGCACTGCCTTCAATTCTGCATAAGGCTAAGAACTGCCTTCAATTCTGCATGAGGCTAAGCCCTGCCTCCATGTTTGTATAAGGCCAAGCATTTCCTTCACCTTGCACGAGACTAAGCACTATCTCTCTAGCATTACCTATTCTCTTCTTTCGGTCTAAGCTCTGCCCTCAAATTCATACAATACTAAGCCATGTCTTGTCGCTTCTAGCATCATGTCTTTGCATATTATGGGCTGAATATCACCAATTTGTCCGAGGGCGTCATAGTCTGAAGGCACCATCCTCATAGCCGGAAGACGTCATGCCATGGACTGCGGATCTCTCAAATTTGCATATCATTATTCAAAGGCGTCATGGCTCGGAGGCACCATTTTTCATGGCCCGAGAAAATCATCTCATGGCCTGCAAATCCCTCATTGAACAATTCATGGCCCAAGACATCATGGTCTAAAGACATCATCCTCAACCGTCCAAAGATGATACTCATGGTCCAAAGGGAATTTGCATCATGTTTCAATTTATGCACAGATATATGCTCGTAGTACATCTTTACTTGCAATTTATCCAATGAGAAACCGCTACCTCAACATGAGCAATCCCACTCCATCTCCTTCATACCATCTCAAACTCGACCGTAACCATTTCACCTATCCCGAAATCTTGTGTCCGTCCTTGTGGTAACTTCGTCGGTATATTCCACCGATGAATCCAGAACTACACACAACCTGATTCCTGTAAAAGTAGGGATATGTAGGCAGCTTAGAAACCAGAATGCGGCCTAAGTTTCTCAAATCATCCTACTCGGTCGAAATTGGCCATCATATCTTTACCCGACAACTCTTTCATCCTTCCCGGGTAAAGAGGGGCAACTGTTGATACCCAATTTTTTCCTATAATATTGTTTCAAAGTGCACGTATGCCTTCAAAACTATGCATCGGCATTAATTAATTTTTTTTATAATTTCTGCATTTTCAAGGATTTTTAATTAATATTTCAGTATTTTATTATATAAATAATCATTAATTGCACTACTAATGATTTTATAACAAATTTATGACTTAATTATACGATTTATATTTATAATAAGCCTAATTATTTCACAAATGGTCACATTTACATTTTTGGGTTACAATTGCAATAACTTTGCAATTATAGCCCATCTATACATTGTTACATTACTTTACCAGAAAATAGCTTGTTGCATTTTTAAAAATATTGAGTAATTATTTTAAAATATTTATATGCATGAAAACTATTTTTTATAATCTGTTAATTATTTTTTATAAATTATTTTTATCAATTAATTGGGTATTTAACAAATAGCCTTTTAAATTCTTTAACTTTTCGGACCTAACCCATTACACCGGCCCAAATCCCTTAAATACCAGCCCATTCCCCCAGGCCCAATTCCACACCTGCCTGAACCAAAGACCCCTCCCCCATTCCCCCAGGCCCAATTCCACACCTGCCCGACCCAAAGACCCCGCCTAATCGTGGCCGTTGATCTCTAAGATCAACGGTCCGCGTTATTTCTTACCATTTTTAATCCTAAACGACTAACCCTAAACCCCATTCCCCTTTATTCCGCCGTCACTGCTTTCCTAATCCCTCCATTCTCTCTCAACCACTCCCTAAACCCTAATCGCCGTCACCAGCAAAACTCCTCGTCTATGGAGTTTCTGAGTATTTTTTGACCCTTACCGGACTTCTACACCTTCTAGTTGTTTGATTACATGGATTCCTAAGAGAACCTCAAAGAGATTCAACTTGGTTTTTGTCCGAAACTTGTTTACAGGCATGTCTATGGCCATTCTCGTTTGTGAATACTCATTTCCTCCTATTTTTAGTTCGAATCTATGGCTTTTGACTGAGTTTCTTTCATCTATTTTATTTTTGAAAAACCCTAGTTCAATGACTACTTGGGTCTGTTCAGATCCTCGTAGATCTGAGATGTTCTGAGTTATATTTGGTATTTTTTCCCAAAAATCTTCTGTTTTGTTAATATTATTCCGATTCCATTACTTTTATGAAATTAGGGCTCCGTCCTAAGTTCTTCAAAAAGGTTTTTCTAACTCGCAAGTGTTGAATCTGATTATTTATTTACTGATTTGATTAATCTTCGTGCATATGCTTAAACCCTAGATGTTTCTGTTTGTGACACTGATATTTTCAATTTTTCCTGTTATTGTGTTTATTTCTGTTAACCAATTATATTGACTGATTCTATTTAGGTTTCGAATAACTTTTTCCGGTTAAAATCAATATTTTTCGGGATTTTTACCTATTTCTTTATTTGTGACCTGGATTAGTTATACTTGCCTTAATTAAACTATCATTATGGTTTGGGGATTTGATTGACTCCTATATGGTATAAGATTGATTTCTTGCCTTATTTGATCCCTAGTTCTGTACTGTTAATTAACTCTTCCCAATTTAAGGGGTCTCTTTCGGATTTCTCTATAGGAATTGATTCCCTAATTGGCTGATTAATTTTATTTGATTACCCTTATTTTATGAACTGTGATTTCCTCTTTACCTTATTTGTTTTACCTCACTAAGTGTTATATATACACTGTCATTCTGATTCTTCAAACACGAACAATAGTTCAAAAACACACTCACACACTTTTCTCTCATCTCTCTGCTACTTGTGTTCATTGCACTGTCTAGCCGGCTGAAAGCCAAGGCTAGACCACTGAGTCCTGCATACTTTCACCTTATATTTTTGCTTACTTTAACTGGTATGTTCCTATTCCTAATGTCGTTTATTATACTATGAAGCTTGAACCTATGTGGTCTCTCATCTGTTGCTTTACTTCTGTTGAATCCATGCCTCTTCTGTATTTCACTTAGCATGTCTACTTCTGTGTTTAACTCTGTATCATTCATGTTTATTGCTTTAATAAGCATGTCTATTTCTGTGTTTAAGCTTCAATCCTTGTTTATTGCCTTAAACCAGCATGCTTACTTAGGCTTTTAGACTCTTACCCTTCCTGTCCATTGACCTCAACTGGTATAACCACTTCTGTGCAATTAAATCCCTGTCCTCTCTATGAACTGTTAGCATGACCACTCCTCCATTTAAGTTATATGTTCTTCTTGTCTACTGCTTTAAGTCAGTATGATTTCTTCTGCTATGTGCTCTGGCTCTTTAAATTTATGTGCTTACTGTCTATTTCTTCTAATTAGAATCACTAGATCCTATTGAGTGCTATGGAATTTGGCTGTCATAATATGTCAATTTTCTTGGTGTTGATCAACATGCTTTTGTTTCTGATTGGTTTCATGTGTCCTTGGTTAAGGATTTCTATGTTCCTAACCCCTGCTACCTCTTATTTGTGTAGTTGTTTGATCTCAACATGCTATGTTCCCACCTAGTGTTAACTAATGAACTAAGCTAAATCTGGGCAATATGAATCTTTGCTTTGAAACTTTGTGACTATGTTTGCTGAAGCCTTTGTTTTCAGAATGCTTCTAAACTGTTTTCACTTCTGAACTGTTTTCTTCAAACTATTTTTACTTTCCAAACCCTACTTTTTCACTCCTACTCTTAGAATATCTATGGTCCTGCCCCTCCAGTGTGAGCACTGCCTAGGAGTCCAGGAGACTTCTCCGAACTCTGACACACTGGGGATGGCTCTTTCACACTGCACAAAAACTATTTTCTTTAAAGAATCCTTGGTGTGAGCATTGCTCGGGGTCCCTGAGGCCCTTGGGAACTTTGACGCACCAGGATACTCTATTAGACACTATGAGATATTGGTGCCTTGGATTTGGTTGAAGGCCTGGTCCTCCAGGTTTACTTTTGGGCCTATCCAGGCTCCCTATAATATAGCAGTTTCATTTATGTAATTCATTCATTCTTGGCATGTAATAATAATTCTTGTAAAATAGATATTGGGGATATTAGTAAAATGGGAGGGACTTTTATATATGTTTTGTAGGGAAACCGGGTAGAAATCATGCTCCTAGGATTGTTGTGACTATTATGCATTAGAAACCATGCTTATAAGATTGTTTTTGTGCACTAGAAAACATGCTTATAGGTGCATCATATCATTTGTCCTAAACTTCTGCTTTCTAAAGTTCTGCATACTCATGTCTTTTTAGAAATCCTGTTACTAGGTTGTTATTAATTCTGCCTAATAATCATGTTCATAAAGTTCTCATATGTTCATTAGAAACCATGGTTTAGACTTTAATTGCACTCGTATAAATACCATGCCTATATCGCATAAAATCAGTAGCAACCATGTCTATAAGAGTAAGTATAAAAGGCAATCCCAACACCTAGATATCATGCTTATAGATATAAATATATAAAACCAGTTCTGTAACGTTTATAATTATTTTTCAGCACCTAGACTGCATGCCTATAGGACATAATGAACCAAACTGCCTACTTAAAATCGTTTTGTTGGTTTATTATAGCCCTGATTAGCCATTAGCTATCATTTTTATAGGACATATCGGATCCACGCCTAGGCAAGCCTGTAGGATAATTGAAATCTTGCAAATTGTAAAACTATGCTTTGCTTAACTATTTGTGAATTGCTCAGAATCAGCAAGTCCTAAAATAAGTAGGCAAACTGATTAGATCTCCATTGCCTCGCTTTAACACAATGCTGCATAAATTTTGTTTGTCATGCTCACCTAGATATCATGCTTTTGGACTCATAAAGTATCTGAAATACTATTGTTTGAGACGTACAATTGACTGCTTATTTGTGGAGGTAAATGTGAGCCCCCTTAATTGTTCCTTTACCTGACAGTCCTACTTGTTTTAATTGTCGCTTAGATTTTCTCCTTTTAAGCACTTTAGGAGAGTCTAGAACTGCCTTAATTAGAGGTCCTAAACACTCCAGGGCCATAAGAAAGGGACGTGTAATGCACGCCTAGAGTACGTTTAATTAGAATCGCTTATATAACCACTAAGGGGAGGGTAATTGGGTAGTAAATGATATGATGCCCTGTGCGCTAATTCTACGTGTAACCCCTGTTGAGAAAGATTTACCGAGTATTGCACAGATGTGATCTATATGATAATAAACCTAGGACCCATTTATTCCCATATTTTTTTTTGTAATCCATATGTGTGCTTAAACTGCTTTAATTTCTTAATGACTAATTCACCAAAAATGAGTTTGGCCGGGACCCACCATTGTGGACCTCGAGGGGTGGCTAACACATTTCCCTCGAGGTAATTTCAAGCCTTACCCAATCTCTGGTTACTTGTAGTTTCATGAGTTACTTGTATTAGGTGCCCTAACGCACCTTAAATCCGTTAGGTGGAGACTCTTCAATTTCCATACCCCTTTTCCAAAAGGAAATGAGTTTTCCAAGCATATCGAAACTTGGACTCTATGAAAGCGGGAAAAAGGGGGGCGCGAGAATCCCCTATTGTTTATCCCTGTGTGTTATACTGTTATTCCATTGTGTTTTCCTTTGTTGAACTCCAATCTCTTATTATTATGTTATTTTCACCTGTTTTATTTATTATATACCAGTGGGCCTGAGCTGAATTCGTCACTACTCGATCGAGGTTAGGTTTGGCACTTACTGGTTACCATTTGTAGTGTACTCATGCTACTCTTCTGCACATGTTTTATGTGCAGATCCCGGTGTTCATTATCAGCCACATTATTAGTGAGCCAAGACAGATTGGGAGACTCGGAGTCCCCTTTTATTCTTCCCCATGTCAAACACTCCTTGTATTTCTTTTAATTAGACTATTGTGTATAGAGATACTATTTACTTTCTGTAGGTTGTGACTCATGATGTTTCGGGTTTTGGGAAGACTGTGTATGTATAGCGTTTTGGTTACTATACATGCCGAGCGACATTGTTATTTGTTATTCAGTATCTATTGCAGTTAGTTGTTAAGTTTTTCTTTCATTATTGGTACTTTCGTAATTTGTTAGGGTTACCTAGTCATAGAGACTAGGTGCCGCCACGACGTATTTCGGAGGGATGTTTGGGTCGTGACATGTAACCCAGATTTAAAATTCCAAAAGAAACATTCCATTTGATATATACCAAAGAAATGAATTAGTTTAACGAAAGTATATATAATTAACTAACTTAAAAAGCTTGAGCAGAAAATTCAAATCTAAAAAAATAAAATAAAATAAAAAATTTTAGTGGAGAGGGGCGGGGAGGGGAGGGGCGGGNTTAAAACAAAAACCTCCCCGCCCCCGCCCCGCCCCATTGCCATCCCTACCAATGGCTAAAATATTGAGTTCTTAAAAAAATTAGAATTTAAATTAGAGACAAAAAGATGTTAAAAAAATATCTAAGGCAATGCTTTGTAAATTTTATTATAGAATTGTGACCTAAACTTTTTAATTCAAATTTAAAGACAAAAAATTATAAAGAGATATTCAAAGCAGTGCCTTGTAATTTTATTATAGCATTACAAAAATCTGGCAATATCTTTATTAGTCTTACTCCCCCTATGGAATGAGCACAACAAGGTGCTAATACCACCATTGAGGAGAAAAGAAACTAATGTGCCAAAATACAAGTTATATAATACATACTAATTTTTGTTCATACAAGTTACATGATATCTCTTACAAACTTCATAAATCCTTCAAGGTTCGGAGGAATTTCCGTTGGTGGTGGGGGAAAAGTAGCTTGGTCATTGCCGCTTCCATTGTCAGGCGAAGCAGCATCCTCCGCAAGTTCAGCTAGCAGTTCTTCGTAAGCTTCGTCTTCCTCTGGTTGTGATTTAGCACGTCCAAAATTTCTTCTTTTCGAACGGATCCAATCTCTGAAAAGTAATGGTTTTTCCAAGCTCTCCCTCATAGACGGTCTATAATCACCGAGTTGAAGTATTTCTTGACTGAAAGCGCTATCCGATGCCATTGTCGAAGCTTGAATAGTTAAAGTATCTCGGGCCATCCTTGAAAGAATTGGAAAGTGTTTTTCTTTGTCCTTCCACCATTGCAAAAGATTAAAGGAGCCTTCGGGATTCACTTCCTCAATTTGCTGCGACAAATAAACTTCAAGCTCATTTAGTTGTGAAAAATCATTACTACTAGAACCTTGATAACCCCTAAACCTCGCCCAAGCACTAAGTGCTCTTACTCCCGCAGTTCTTTTAGATGATTGAGAATCAGAAGAAGAAGAAGGAGTTGGAACATTTGGTCTAGCATGATTTAATGCAACTTGATAAGCATTATAAATAGTTTGAGCATTTATTCTAATTGAGGCTATTGCTTACAGAAGTCCAGTCAACTCATCATCTTCAAGTGCTAAACTATTATAAACAGTTTCATACCAAAATTAAGGACCTCCTAATTTCATACAAGGATTTAACGAAGCAGCAACACCATAAATAGAGGGAATAGGGAGAAATATTTTTTAAACGTTTTTCTCATAGAATCAATAGCAAGTTTATAAATCTCTCCTCCCTTTGAAAAATGAGTAAGCAAATTTGCAAGTTCTGCAATAAAACTAAACAATTAGAAATAGTAGGATAATATTGCCCAGAAAATTCAGTTGTAGCAATATGAAAATTTTCTAAAAAATTAACAAGCATTTTAACATTAGTCCAATCCCCATTCGTAAGGTGCTCATCATCATCACTTACATGTGTATTAAAAGTTGAGTTTATGGAGTTTCTATATTAATATGCAACAACCAAACTTTCATACATGTAATTCCATCTAGTTGGACAAGGTTTAGGAACCTTTCTGTATCTTAGGCCACATTCATCGCATCTTTTAAAATATTCTCTAAGCCTACTTCTACGGTTTGAATAAAAAAGCTAGTTAAGATCCATTTTAACCTTTTCAATTTGAATATTTAAAATTCTCATACCATCACCCATAATTAAATGGTAAATATAACACATACATCTAACATGAAAAATGTTACTAAATGCAGGATTTAACGTAGTGGTAAGCAAGTCTATAGCATTTGTGTTATTAGTATCATTATCTATTGAAACTGACATTATTTTATCACTAATGCAAAAATATCTGTAACTGTGCTAGAAATAAACTGTCATGTGTGACGTGAATTAATTATTCTATAAGCAATTATGCGCTTTTACAATATCCATTCCTCATCAATCTAATGACTGGTAATAGTAAGGTAATCACAGTCATTGCCACTTCTACAAATATCAGTTGTAATAGCAACACGATAATTTATATGAGTGAATAAATAGCACAAATATTGTTCATATTCATGCTTATATTATAAATATCTCTCTTTATGGTTGTGCGAGGAAAACCTTTATAAGTAAGATTAAAACATTTTCTAATATAATGCACAAACGACTAAAGGATAAACACATAATAGTTACCATTTTTGACAATTCTTTTCGATATTTTTTTGGATCATAATATAAAATACCGCCGGTAACAGTGTTAATTTCCGGTTGAAATTGATTTGTACCAATACTAGGGTCAGCCTGACTAGGACTAGGTATACTTCTCGTCTCGGCCAAAGCTTTCAGATGTTCATATTTTATTCTATCTCTAGGGTGTTTTTTTATTTTTCTAGCCAAAGTTCACGCCCCCGCCGTGATCCAAAATATTTAAAAGCTAACTCAGTACCACAAGTTTTGCACTTAGCCTTATTTTGTGGAACTGGTTGAGTAAAAAATGGCCAAACAGGAGATGTTTCCGTACGTTTTGTAGGTTGCCTAGAAAAAGTAGGGGTAGTAACATGAGTATCAGATGGGTCATCATTTGGATTAGCAGGGTTATCACTAGTTGGGTTAACATCAGGAGCAGGACTAGTGGGTGTATTATCATCCGGTTGAGTTTCATCAAGATCAATTTCCTCATCATCATCTTCATCAATAGTATTATAATTATTAGAATAAAGAGCATTCATTAATTTATGGTCTAATTGTTCACCGGGTGCAATATTATGGTAAAATTGACTATCGGTAAATTGTAGTAAATGATTATCGATATCAAGAATAGAAGGTGTAGGACGGATATGGGGTTTGGTTCGGGGAGCCGGGGCAGGGGAGGAGGAACAACAGTACCACTAGATTCTCCACTCTTTGATTTTTTCTTATTCTTATTTTTGAAAAAATAATTTTTTAAGGAAGCCATCTTAATTAATCAAGTAATAGCAAATAAATAAAACAAACAGAAACTATAATATTAAGACTTAAGAGTTGGAATGAGTTTACCGAATTGATGAACAACTTGTTGAAAATTGATTATCGTTGAAGACTTGAATACTTCAATTCACCAACTTCACAATTTTTTCACAAACTGTAACAATAGTAAGCAATATTAGCAAATATAGAAGAAAATTAGAGAAAGATTGTGATAGATCAATATTGATTTTGTAAGAAAAATGAAAGAATGGGGGGTATTTATAGTGGAAAATAGGAAAAAAGTGTAATTATAAAAAGTTTGAGATTAAAACAATTGGGGTTAAATGGCTATTTCTAAATAACTAACGACTATTTTTGACAGCCCAATTGTTTTTTAAATTCCAAACGGCTAGTCTTTTCTTCTTTGTTTTTAAAAATTACCGTTGGGACTGTTTAGCCCGCCAAGGGACCGGTCCGGTCCGGTCCTGGTCCCTTGGCGGGCCAAACAGTCCCTATCCTACCGGTTCCAAAGTCAAGAACCTGCCCAGGCTCACATATACCGGTCCTACCGGTCTCGACCAACTTAGCCCGTTTGGCCTATTTGAACCGCGATCCCAGTCTCGGACCGGCCCACTTGCCACCCTTAATAGACTATTTGAAAACTGGGAAGCTGCCCTCGGATCCTAAAGAATCGAGAGCCCAGCGTATCAAGGCTGCCAGATTTATGTCACGACCCAATACCCTTATAGGCCGTGATGGCGCCCAGCGCCGCCGCTAGGCAAGCCAATAGTGAACTAACCACGTGATTACTCTTTTAATAAGTTTCCAAGTAATTAAATGATGGTAGGCTATAACACAATTAATCGTATTTTAGTCGCTTATTTCACTCTAATTCACTGCACTTTAATTGTGTTTGAGCTTTAATCGCTAGTGTTTTGTACTTATTGCGTGTTTTATGCCTTGTAGGAGTGTTTTGTACTTATTGCGTGTTTTATGCCTTGTAGGAGTGATTTCGAGTATATAGATATTGTGGAGCCAATTCGAACTATTTGAAGCTTTGAAGTTTGAGTAAAAGCCCAAAGGATTAAGTCGGGACCGAATTTGGGGGTTGAGGACCAAGTATACATAGGAAATACGAGATCAAATTGTCAAGGAAATATAACAAGGATGCCACATCACAATTGGCAAGAAAATGTTTGGTAGAATCAAAGAATTCACATTCTATATTCATAATTGATGTCTGCCTACGTAGGGGACAAAGTTTAGCCTATGTCGTTCATCAGAGATAAAAAATTGAATGTTTATGAATTCCTCCATTAACGCAGTGCAAAATGCGACGCCCACCGCGTCGCAGCTGTTCAAAATGTTGCTGCTTTTCAATTTTGCAAGCTCTCTAGATTACCCCACTAATGCCCCGCATGGTGCGTCGTCCCATGCGGCGCACCTGTGCAATTTTACTAAGTATTTTTCCTATTTTGCGTCGGAGAATATATTTTCGTCTGGGCCTGACCCTACTTGGTATAAATACATGAGAAAATGCCATTTTGGGAATTTTAACACATCTAAGACCTAAGGAGGCTAAGGAGGAGGTGGAGAAGCGAAATCACAAGGGATTCATCATTCAATCCTTACTCAAGACGAGAGTTTTTGTAACGACCCCACCGGTCATTTTGAGAGTTATATCCCTGATCCCATGTTTACAATTTCCCCCATATCTTTTTATGCTTAGATGTCTCTCTGGGAGGTGTTGATTATGGTTTCAGAGTGTTTTGGGACACTTAGTCCCTAAACGGAAGCTTAAGTCTTAGGATTTTGACCGTAGTCAGAACTATGTGAAGACGACTCCTGAATGGAGTTTCGTCAGTTTCGTTAGCTCCATTGAGTGATTTTGGACTTAGGGGCATGTTCGGATTGTGTTTTGGAAGTCTGTAGTCAATTTAGGCTAGAAATGGCGAAAGTAAAATTTTTGGAAATTTTGACCGGTGAATTTTTTGATATCGGGGTTGGATTCCGATTCCGGAAGTTGGTGTAGGTCTGCAATGGTGAATATGACGTGTGTGAAAAATTTGGGGTCAATCAGACGTGGTTTGATAGGTTTCGGCATCGGTGGTAGAAATTGAAAGTTTCAAGTTCATTAAGTTTAAATCAGAGGGTGATTCATATTTTTAGCGTTGTTCGATGTGATTTGAGGGATTGACTAAGTTCGTATGGTGTATTAGGACTAGTTGATAGGTTTGATTGAGGTATCAGAGGCCTCGGGTGTGTTTTAGATGCTTAACGGATCATTTTGGACTTGTTGGAACTGCTGAAAAAACTGGTGTCAAGTTTGCTGGTTTCCTTCATCGCATTCGCGAGAGAGGTCCCGCATTCGCGTAAGGTATCTGGGAGACCGTATGAGTTTTTCTTCGCGTTCGTGATGCGTTTCCTATGTTTACGATGGTGTGTATCCTTTAGCTTACGCGTTTGCGATATGGTCCTCGCGTTCGTGTAGAGGAACGCTCAGATGGAGCTCCAGGTAATTAGCCTACACGTTTGCGATGAGGGTCCCGCATTCGCGTAGGATCAGGTAATGCAAGTTACCGCATCGCGAGGGGGCTTTCGCGTTGGTGAAGAAGGTTTGGACTGAAGGAAAATTTGTGCTTTTCGAACTTGAGGGTGTGGCCGCGTTCGCGAAGAAGAAGCTTCTGGGCAGACTTATATCATTTCAAAAACGAGGGTTTGGCGATTTTTATCAAAACTTGAGTTTGGGAGCTCGGATTTGGAGGAGATTTTAAGGGATTTTCAAAGACAACGATTGGGTAATGATTCTACACTTCATTATTGTTATATCCCACGAATCTATCATTACTTACATCATTCATTTTGGATTTGGGGTTGAGAATTTGGGAAAAATGGGAAGAAGTTCTTCAACTAAAATTTCAAGTTTTGAAAGGAGATTTGAGGTTGGATTTGAACAATTCTTATATGGTTGGACTCGTGAGTGAATGAGTGTTCATATTTTGTGACTTTTACTCGATTCCAAGACGTGCGCCCGAGGAGGCTTTTTGGGACGATTTACTAATTTCTTGATTTAGCTTGATTTCATTGATTGGATTAGTTTCTTATAGATATATTTATGGTATGTAATTGATTTTGGCTAGATTTGGGCCATTCAGAGTCAGACATTCCTGGAAAAAATATTGCTACCGATTGATTTATCTTGGTTGTAAACGGCTTGCCTAACCTTGTGTGGGGAAAATCCCCTTAGGATTTGGTACTGTTATAATATGTGAGCGTCGTGTACGTGAGGTGACCAGTGCATACACGTGCTATTTATTGAAAAACCTAATTTTTTTTACTGAGTAATAACCTGTTTTCATCTTAATTGAGTATATTAGCCTGTGTCATGTTCATCTTGGAGATGAGGAGCTATGAAAGGGATAGTAACAATTGGTTTATGCCACATGTGTCATGTTCGCCAATGGTATGCCTTAAGGAGAAATAGCCAAGTACGTGACACCAATTTCCTCCTAGAGTTTCAAAAATACACGATGTTGCATTACAATCTTAACAAGATTTGACACCAGGAATCTATGCCACAAGCCACGAGGTTGGAAAAGAGGTTGAACACTTGTAAGATTATTATCATTCGAACACCTTAACCCTTCCCGATAGTTAATCCTATATGAGAGGACTAGAGATATAAAAAGTTGTCTTTCAAATTAATATGCTCATGATTTGTGTTAGAATATGGAACATCCACCTGAAGTGGGGAGGTAATGGCCGCGGTGAGGCTACTTAACTTCAGCCATACACAAGTGAACCCATGTAGCTATGACACCTCAATATTGGGATTAAATCATGCATTCAGTCTGGACGAAGAGCCTATTAAGGATCCTTATGTAACGACAATATATGGAAGGATGCAATCTCTAATGGTTATCCAACAAGTGTCGGGAAACCAACACAATGAATTTACTAACTAAGGAACACCGTTAGAACACATTGTAGATATGTAAGGAGAAAACAAACACTTGATATGAGCTGGACATGTTTCTGCTATAATAACTCTCGAACGGTAATACTAGGCCACATCATGGGCAGCTACAATACTAGGAACAAAATGTGTTACTCACTACGGCATGATCTAGGTGGACATGAAGGTTATACTGAAATGGGAGAACAACAGATATTCCTACGACGAATTTGTGAAAATCTCAAATTTTCGAGAAACTTTACGCAGACAAGTGACCATTTCAATTGACATGTACCCATATGATAGGCGCTGAGACATTCTCTTATGTTACTAGACAATGAAAAGGGTCTATGATAATATTCACAAAGGTGTAAAGCGATTGCTCGAGCCATAGGAGCCACATACACAGGAGAGAAAGAGAGTGGATCAAGAAATATCTCAATACTAGGCTGCCTTACATTATATTTGATACCACATAGGTAACCATTATGCCGGTACATGCATAAATACAAGCGAGTAGATGTTATCAATTTGAGTCAAAAGGTTCTGTAAGAAATTCATCACGTAGAGTCCCTTGTTGAGAATTTGGGGAAGCAAGTGGGAAGTATTAGCCTAGAGTTATAACTCAATTCCTCAAGATATTATAAGTAAGAGAATTGTGATAAAGTGGCTTCACGAATAATGCGTCTTGTTAAGTGTAGGTACATGCAATATTTTGTGATTTAGCGTCTTATAAAGAGCGTAATTCAATGCAGATGTACATAAACGACAAGAAAAATTATACGGTGTTCATAATGATGTACTAATAATTGACTTACTTGGTGACTTTAGGTTGACAGAGTAGTTCCTTAACTGATGCCCCTTGACTTGACAACCATAACATACAATGGTGCCAAAGTGACATACCCCGAATGACATCTCCTACACTTCAGGCAAAAATGATGAGGTCCATTAAACTAACTCGCCCCACTAACCTGATATTTATCCTTTTTGCATACATCACAATCATCTCCCTTATACTTCCTCCAATTCTTCATGGCGGGATTAACAATCTTTGTACCAGTTTGCTATGTGGGCCTTTGGAATTGCCCAAGCCTGCCACCCCTAACACATTCCTGAGCATACTCACAATTTTTTTTTATTTTTTTCTTCTTGTGCCCTTTCTTTCAACAACCATAACATATTTCAAGAGTCATCCAACATCAACTAAGTGGGGATTCTTACAAATCAAACAATTTTGGTATAACCAACCCTCTTTCGTTCTTAGGTTCTCCCACCACATAATCCGTTGGTGCAGTAACATTGGTAGGATCAAGGACATTTCCCCTAGCAACTAGTTTTTTCAATTCCTCCTCACTACCTCGAACTCGTGGATTAATCATCTAGAAAAATGAGATATGACGAGGAAATTAGCTTCCTATCTAGAGCTCTATCGCACGATCTGGAGTACCAAAGAAGGGTGACGTACCTAATGTCCAAGTAGCCTTCTAATTATAGATATGGTCGACAACACATCGATAAAAAGGACTCTACTATACTCGAAAGATCAGAAAAAAATTAGTTCGGATCTCCTACACTTTATAACCTTAGGCTCTGATACCAAGTTTGTCACACCCCGACCTCGGGGAGCGCGACGGTCAAGGAAGCCAGTACAATGTCTGCAACATATCTAGTTTGACACTTCCAACAGCACTATACAGCCCACACTATGTCTACGGAGCCTCTAAGTATAACCGAAGAGTAATATAGAAGTGTCGGCAACAAGGCCCTGGCTATACCTCAACTCATAAAGTACAACGTCAAGTGGAATACGGCCAAGAACAAAGTAGGGCTCACCAAAACCGGTTGAATAGAGAGTAGTTGGTAATGAAGATCAAAGCTGCCCGCTGATGAACCACCTGCATCCATTGAAGATGCAGCACCCCCGGCAAAAAGGCATGTTAGTACATGTGGAATATTACTAGTATGTGAAGTTAAATGTTCTCTTGAGAAATAGAATGCCAATATAAGAAGGGAAAAACCATAGAAGCAACAAGTAACAATCAGTGATATCCAAACGTCAAGTTATAATAGAAAAAATTTTGAAGTACGAAAATAATATTATTTTTGGTTGGGAGATCATTAGTTTCGATATACCATCGTGATTTTAGCATGGAGTACGATCACTGCCCGATCGTCTAGGCCGTCTCACCCAAAGCCATCCAATCATAGTCACAATCACAATATCTACACAAAGAGGCCATGGCGCCTCACCCCAATGTGTGCGGGTGGAGGTGTAATCACAATCACAATCTCTACAAAAAGCGGCATGTCGCCTCACCCAAATGTGTGCGGGTGGAGGTGTAATCACAATCACAATCTCTACACAAAGTCTCCCTGCCACCTCACCCCAATGTGTACGGGTGGAGGTGTAATCACAATCAAAATCTTTACAGAAAATGCCCCTGCCGCCTCACCCAATGTGTGCGGGTAGAGGTGTAATCAGAGTCACATTCAACTCCTTGTGTGCGACATGGCGTCCGATCTCGACTCGATCGGCTAGGTCGTCTCACCACAATACCGTGTGCATTTACATCATCCTTTGCTAGAAATCATCTCATCCCAATTAAGGGGAATATTCTCATCACATCAATCTCATCCCAAATAAGGGGAATAATTACAACGCACTCCTACACCGGCACATGTAGTTTTAGGGTTAGGTTATTTCAACCTACACTTCCTCGGTGATTAATGATACTCCCAAAAATATTTTTGTTTTGCACACAAGGGAAACAGAAGTACAAATAAATTCACCTTATAACCTTTCACACCATATATATATATATATATATATATATATATATATAGCTTTATTAGTACTTCCGTCCGTTCACAACATCATTATTTCCTTGGATCTCTTGGCCATATGTATGATTCTTCAATCATGGCACATTGGCCGCATTTCATATTCCACACTCTCATTTATTCACTTTCAAGGACTGTCATCATAGACATCAACATATAGAATATTCCGAAAATCACCTTTTTAGGTTACTTAGTAATGAAGTCTTTAAACACAATAGGTTCCTTTCCAAAGAATAGAGCAAAATGACTTGCAATTGAAGCACGAATTAAAATCATAAACGAATGACACACAACTTATTCTTGAAATACTTTTTCCCAAAAGGGAAATACACACTTTCAACTCATGAGTATGTAAAAAAAAACTCAAATCACATTGGAAATATTTATAAAGGAGAGCATGGTGATTTACGATTGAAACACGAATACAAATCAAATGCATTAGTTACAACAACCATGGCCACGTTTTGCATCTCACTCTCATTTCTTTCACTTTCAAGCATATTTATATATCATCATCATAAGAGAATTTGGAATCAAGGCCTAAAGAATAAATATGAACAATAGGGGTCTTAGACGCATTGAGTTTTCTTTCACAATTGGGCATAACAACTTGCAATTTAAACATGACATGAAATCATACTATCTTGACATATTGGTCATACTAGGATACATTCCCGATGGAGAACACAAGATGATAGGAGAATTTGGTGCACATTTTTAGTAATTATCTTTCAACATAAGCTTATTCGGAATAGTCAAATATATATAAGGAATAACTCGGATTATGGGAACTAGGAACTTGGGCCAACCATACTTGAAATTTACGGGAACATCATGGAATTCGATTCTAAGAGAGAAGTTTAGCCAATATATCTTGTTTGAGCTTTCCTTAAGTTACTACAACATCCCAACACTCCTAGCAATAACAATCTATATGAAGATAGAGAAAATGGGATGATAATTAGAAGGACTCTACAATTGTAATCCCTTTATCCCTCAATCAATTTCAACAAGAAACTACCCAAAATAGTTCAACAACCCATATACTACCACCTAATGTCAGATGCATGGACTATCTCAAACCCTACAACGTACTTAAACCCATAACCTCTTGCATGAAAGCATAGGAGAAGGACTTACCTGGATAGATAATGGTCTACTGAGTGGCATCCATGATTCTTGAAGATTGGGAAAAGAATGGTTGATTAGAAGGGCTAGGCCTTCTCCATGTCTATCTAAAATACTCACACCTCTCTCTAAAATTGACACATTTTTGCTCCAAAATGAGCCCCAAGGGCTTTTAATCAAATTGGGGCCGGGTAAGAAAATTTTCAAAAATGACCCCGAGTTCAATTATATGGTACAATTCAGTGGTAGCACAATAGATATGTGGCCAACAGAATGGTTATGCGGCCAGCAGAATGGCCACAAAATGATTTTCAAATTCTAGGTTAGGTCTGGTCCATTCCGCGATGCAATTTCGTGGTTGCATAATCATTATGCGACCAGCAGAGCAGAATCATTTTGTGGCCAGAAAAAATAGTTTTCAAAATTTTCCTTTTTTTTATCCACTCCGCGGCAGATTTGTGGTCCGCGTGGTAATTCTGCGGTCACATAATTGACCGCAGAAACACCACGTTCTGTTTTCTCCAACTCCCCGCTACATTGCACAACTCAAAAAGTCCATATCCCGACTCGTTTTCTATAATCTTCAAACATATTAGCCTACCTCGACATCACGAAGCTTTGAATTCCTTGGCGAAATGTTAAGGGGCCTTACATCCTTCCCCGCTTAGGATCATTCATCCTCGAATGAGGAGTAGAGTCCGCCCAAAATATCCAACATAATTCATCCCTTCTTTCACACATCTAAACCCTCCAAATTTTGACTAACTCCCAAAATTTTCACAAATTTCGGTAGAGTCTCCCCTGTAATTAGGCCTATACACCTACCAGAGTAACACCAAAACGACCCTAACAACACCTCCATAACTCAACAAAGCATCAAAATATATATATATACCAATAATACCAACCTCGACATTACATGCACTACATTAAAAAAAAGTGGTACGTTGACATGGGCTGTACATATTTAAGTCATAATACATAGAAAGTACCTTTCGAATCATAACTATCTGACTATACAAACAATTGAGAATATTTTCTATACTTCGACGGAGGTAATATCTACTTCCGGAATTATCTAGCAAGGATGACAATTAGGTGCCTCTCATAAGCCAATTATCCATTAACTTTACCTTTATTAACCATTCACATAATATCTTCATGGAGAAAATCTGGGGAATAACCCGTTCACTTTCTTCAACTCTAAATCTCTACGTCAAATACCCAAATTAAACTTTTGAAACCTTCAACAATTATTCTACAATGTTCTAGAATGAACATGACTATAGAGTTTCCTACACACCATGTTTGATCATGTAACGATGCTTCTTCTTTTTTTGACATGTTTGAACCTACAACCCTCGATAGATTTACTACAATGGGAATAACAAGGTTCGAGATTGGGCTGGAATTATTCAAGAATCCATCCATTTGCTAAGAAGGGCATTTTAGGAGGTTATATCCTAAGAGATATGAAGGTTATTACCCACAACGCTGACATGGTTAATCATTATGATGACATCCTTGATTCAACAAATAAGGTATGTAATTAACTAGTACACATATATAATGTGGGAACCATGTATATGATCCTAAGATATAAAAGAAATGAGTCATTTTAGACATAGGATACAGTGGAGTCATGCTCGGGAGGATAAAAACGTTAGCATCAATTATTCTTGGGAGACGACGAGCTATGAAAGGGATAGTAACAATCTATTTATGCCACACGTGTCATGTTTTCCAATGGTAAGTCTTAAGTAGAAATAGCCAAGTACGTTACACCAATTTCCTCCTTGAGTTTAAAAAATACACGATGTTGCATTACACTCTTGACATGATTTGACACCAGGAATCTATGCCACAAGCCCACGAGGTTGAAAATGAGATTGAACACTTGTGAGATTATTATTATTCGGACACCTTAACCCTTCCCGATAGGTGATCCTATATGAGAGGACTAGAGATATGACAAAATTGTCTTTCAAATCAATATGCTCATAATATGTGCCAGAATCGAGAACATCCACCTGAAGTGGGGAGAGAATGGCTGCGGTAAGGCTGCTTAACTTCAACCATACACAAGTGAAACCATGTAGCTATGACACCTCAATATTGGGATTAAATCATGCATTCATTCTTGACGGAGAACCTATGAAGGATCCTTATGTTACAACAACATATGGAAGGATGCAATCTCTCATGGTTATCCAATAATTGTCAGGAAAGAATCACATTGAATTTACTAACTAAGGAACACAGTTAGAACACCTTGTAGAGGTGTAAGGAGAAAATGGACACTTGTTATGAGCTGGGAATGTTTCTTCTATAGTAACTCTCGAACGACAATACTAGGCCACGTCGCGGACAACTACAATACTAGGAACAAAATATGTTACTCATTGAGGCATGATCTAGGTGGACATGAAGGTTATACTGAGTTGGGCGAACAATAGATATTCCTACGACGAATTTGTGAAAATCTCAAATTTTTGAGAAACTTTATGCAGACAAGTGACCATTTCAATTGACATGTACCCATATGATCGGCGCTGAGACATGCTCTTATGTTAGTAGACAAGTGACCATTTCAATTGACATGTACCCATATGATCGGTGCTGAGACATGCTCTTATGTTAGTAGACAGTGAAAAGGGTCTATGATAATATTCACAAAAGTGTAAAGTGACTGCTCGAACTATAGGAGCCACATACACATGAGAGAAAGAGAGTGTCTCAAGAAATATCTCAATACTAGGCTGCATTACATTAGATTTGATAACACATAGGTAAACATTATGACGGTGCATGCATAAGCACAAGTGAGTAGATGTTATCCATTTGAATCAAAAGGTTATGTAAGAAATTCATCAGGTATAGTCTCTTGTTGAGAATTTAGGGAAGTAAGTTGGAAGTATTAGCCTAGAGTTATAACTCAATTCCTCAAGATATTATAAGTAAGAGAATTGTCATAAAGTGGCTCCACGAATAATGCGTCTCGTTAAGAATAGATACATGCAATATTTTGTGATTTATCGTCTTATTAAGACCATTTTTATGTAGGATCTTCAATGCAGATGTACATATACGACAAGGAATATAATGCGGCGTTCATAATGATCTATTAAAGAGTGACTTACTTGGTGACTTTAGGTTGACAGGGTAGTTCCTTAACTGATTCCCCTTGACTCTACATCCATAACATACATTGGTGCCAAAGTTACATACCCCTGAATGAAATCTCCTACACATCACGCAAGGGGATGAGGTCCCCTAAACAGACTCGCCCTACTAACCTGATATTTACCCTTTTTGCATACATCACAATCATCCCCCTTATCCTTCCTCCAATCCTTCATGGCAGGATTACCAATCTTTGTACCGATTTTTTGTGTGGGCCTTTGGAATTTCCCAAGCTTTCCACCCCTAACACATTCCTGAGCATACTCACAACACGATGCCAAATGTTCCTTCATGCGTATTAGGCAGACCGGGATGGGTGTACCCATCCTAGGGCATTTTTTATATTTTTTTCCTTCTTGTGCCCCTTATTTCAACAACCATAACATATTTCAAGAGTCATCCAACATCTCCCTAAGTGGTGCTTCTTACAAATCAAACAATCCGGCCTATTGGTACCAACAACCCTCTTTCGTTTCTTAGGTGCCCCCACCTCATAATTCGCTGGCGTAATAACATCAGAAGGATCACAGACACTTCCCCTAGAAACTAGTTCTTTCAATCCCTCCTCACTACCTCAGACTCGTGGATTAATCATCTGGAAAAATGATACATGACAAGGAAATTAGCTTTCTATCTAAAGCTTTATCGTACGATCTGGAGTACCAAAGAAGGGTGACAATCCTAAATGTCCAAGTAGCCTCCTAATTATAGATGTGGTCGACAACACACCCATAAGTAGGATTCTACTAGACTCGAAGGATAAGAAGAAAATTTGTCTGGATATCCTACACTTTAAAATGTTAGGCTCTGATACCAAGCTTGTCACACCCCGACCTCGGGGAGCGCGACCGTTCAAGCAAGCCAGTACAATGACTCCTACCCAAACTCACCCGCGAAAAAAGAGAAGATGCATTTCATTAATTAACCATTGAGAGGATTTCATGAACAACACCAATTCCATTACCATTAGTTGCTTCATTCATAATTCCTAAAATATATTACACGTTCATAATTTGAAGTGGATCATGTGATAAAATTACATCATATCTAGTTTGACTCTTCCAACACCACTATACAACTCACACTATGTTTATGGAGCCTCTAAATATAAACGAAGAGTAATATAGAAGTGACGAAAACAAGGCCCCTGCTATACCTCAACCCATAAAGTACAACATCAAGTGGAATAAGACTCGGAACAGAGTAGGGCTAACCAAAACCAGTTTAATAGAGAGCAACTGCTAACAAAGATCAAAGTTGCCAGCAGATGAACCACCTGTATCTATTGAAGATGCAGTTCTCTCGGCAAAAGGGACGTTAGTACATGTGTAATATTACTAGTATGTGAAACTAAATGTCCTCTTTAGAAATATAATGCCAATATAAGAAGGAAAAAACCATGGAAGAAACAAGTAACAATCAATGATATCCAAACGTCAAGTTATAATAGAAAAATTTTCAAAGTCAATAATATTATTTTTGGTTGGGAGATCATTAGTTCCAATATACCACCATGATATTAGCACGGGATCACGAAGTGATCGGCTAGGCTATCTCACCCAAATACATCCAATCATAGTCACGATCACAATCACAATATCTACACAAAAAGGCCCTGCCGCCTCGCCCCAATGTGTACGGATGGAGGTGTAATCACAATCACAATCTCTACAAAAAGCGGCCCGCCTCACCCCAATGTGTATGGATGGAGGTGTAATCACAATCACAATATCTGCACAAAGTGTCCCTGCCGCCTCATGCCAATGTGTGCGGGTGGAGGTGTAATCACAATCACAGTCACCACCATGTGTGCGGCATGGCGTTCGATATCGACCCGATCAGCTAGGTCGTTTTACCACAATCCCGTGTGGATTTACATCACCCTTTGCTAGAAATAATCTCACCCCAGTTAAGGGGAATATTCTCATCACATCAATATCATCCCAAATAAGGAGAATAATTACAACGCACTCCTACACCGACACGTATAGTTTCGAGGTTAGGTTGTTTCAACCTACCCTTCCTCGGTGACTAACGGTACTCCCAAAAATATTTTTGTTTTGCACACAAGGGAAAAAGAAGTATAAATACATTCACCTACACCATATATATATATAGCTTTATTAGTACTTTCGACCATTCAAAACATCATTATTTCTTTGGATCTCTTGGCCATACATATGATCCTTCATTCATGGCACATTGGCTGCATTTCATATTCTACACTTTTATTTCTTTACTTTCAAAGACCACCATCATAGACATCAACATATAGAATATTCTGGAAATCAACATTTTAGGTTCATTAGTAATGAAGTCTTTAAACACAATAGATTCCTTTTCAAAGAATAGAGAAAAATGACTTGCAATTGAAGCACGAGTTAAAATCATAAACGAATGATACACCACTTATTCTTGAAATACTTTTTCCCAAAAGGGCAATATACACTTTCAACTCATGAGTATGTAAAAAAAACTCAAATCACATTGGAAATATTTATAAAGGATAGCATGGTGATTTACGATTGAAACACGAATACAAATCAAATGCACTAGTTACAACAACCATGGCCACGTTTTACATCTCGCTCTCATTTCATTCACTTTCAAGCATATTTATAGATGATCTCAATAAGAGCCTTTGGAATCAAGTCCTTAAGCATAAATATGAACAATAGGGGTCTTAGAAACAATGAGTTTTCTTTCACAATTGGGCATAACAACTTGCAATTTAAATATGATTTGAAATCATACTATCTCGACATATTGGTAACCCTAGGATACATTCCCGACTGAGAACACAAGATGATAGGAGAATTTGGTGCACATTTTTAGTATATTTCTTTCAACACAAGCTTATTCAGAATAGTCAAATATATATAAGGAATAACTCGGAACATGGAATTAGGAACTTGGGCCAACCATACTTGAAACTTACGGGAACATCATGGAATTCGATTCTAAGAGAGAAGTGTAGCCAGCCTACCTTATTTGAGCTTTCCTTAAGTTACTACAACATCCCGACACTCTTAGCAATAATTATCTATAGGAAGATAGAAGAAATCATACAATAATTAGAAGGACTCTCATGGTGTAACTCTCATAGGAATTTTGTTAAACACCTATTATGCAAAATCTGACTACAAGGCTTTACAATGGTAATCCCTTCCTTCCTTCCTAAACCATTTTCAACAAGAAACTACCAAAAATAGTTCAACAACCCCATATACGACCACCTGATATCATATGCATGGACTATCTCCAACCCAACAACATACGTAAACACATAACCTCTTGCATGAAAGCTTAGGAAGGAGTTACCCGGATAGATGATGGCCTAGTGAGTGTTATCCATGATTCTGGAAAATTGGGGCAAGAATGGTTGATTAGAATTGCTAGGACTTCCCTATCTCTCTAAAATACTCACACTTCTCTCTAAAATTGACAGATTTTTGCTCCAAAATGAGCCCCAAGGACTTTTAATAAAATTGGGCTCGGGTAAGAGAATTTCCAAAAATGACCCTGAAGTCAAATATGTGGTACAATTCTGTGAAAGAAGAATAGATTAGTGGCCAGTAGAATAGATATGTGGCCAGCAGAATAGATATATGGCCAGTAGAATGGCCACGAAATGATTTTCAAATTCTGGGTTGGGCCTGATCTATTCCGTGATGCAATTTCACAGTTGCATAATCATTATGCGGCCAGAAGAATCATTATGTGGCCAACACAAAATAGTTTTCAAAATTTTCCCCTTTTTTGTTCCACTCCGCGAGAGATTTGCGGTCTGCGGAGTAATTCTGTGGTTGCATAATGGACCACAGAAATGCCATGTTTTGTTTCCTCCAACTCCCCGATGCATTGCACAACCCAAAAAGTCCATACTGCGGCTCGTTTTCTACAATCTTCAAACACATTAGCCTAACTCGACACCATGAAACCTTAAATTCCTTGACGAAATTTTACTGGGCGTAGCATCCTCCCCTGGTTAGGCTCATTCATCCTTGAATGAGGAATAGAGTCCGCCCAAAACATCCAACATAATTCATCCCTTCTTTCACACATCTCAAGCCTCCAAATTTTGACTAACTCCCAAAATATTCAGAAATTTCGGCAGAGTCTCCCCTGTAATTAGGCCTATCCCCGTGCAAGAGTAACACCAAAAGTGGTACGTTGACATGAACAATACATATTTAAGTCCTAATACATAGAAAGTACCTTTCGAATCATAACTATTTGGCTATACAAATAGTTGAGAATATTTTATTTACTTTGACGGAGGTAATCTCAACTTCCGGACTTATCTAATAAGGATGAAAATTAGGTGCCTCTCATAAGCTAATTATCCATTAACTTTACCTTTGTTAACCATTCTCATAATATCTTCATGGAGAAAATCTGGGGAATAACCCGTTCACTTTCTTCAACTCTAAATCTCTACGTCAAACACCCAAATTAAAATTTTGGAAACCTTAAACAATTGTTCTACGATGTGCTAGAATAAATACGACTATAGAGTTTCCTACCCACCATGTTTGATCATGGAATGATGCTTCTTCTTCTTTTTTTGACATGTTTGAACCTACAACTCACGATAGATTTACTACAATGGGAACAACGAGGTTCGAGATTTGGATGAAATTATTCAAGAATCCATCCATGTGCTAAGAAGGGAATTTTAGGAGGTTATATCCTAAAAGACATGAAGGTTACTACCCACAACACTAACATGGTTAATCATTGTGATGACATCCTTGATTCGACAAATGAGGTATAGAGTTAACGACTACACACGGATAATGTGGGAACCATATACATGATCCTAATATGTAAAATAAATGAGTCATTTTAGACATGGGGATACATGAGAGGCATGATCGGGAGGATAAAAACGTTAGCAACAATTATTGTTGGGCGACAATGAGCTATAAAAGGGATAGTAACAATTGGTTTATTCCACACGTGTCATGTTCACCAATGGTAAGTCTTAAGTAGAAATAGGCAAGTGTGTGACACCAATTGCCTCCTTGAGTTTCAAACATACACGATGTTGCATTACACTCTTAACATGATTTGACACCAGGAATCTATGCCACAAGTCCACGAGGTTGGAAAAGAGGTTGAACACTTGTGAGATTATTATCATTCGAACACCTTAACCCTTCCCGATAGTTGATCCTATATGAGAGGACTAGAGATATGACAACATTGTATTTCAAATCAATATGCTCATGATATGTGCCAGAATCGGGAACATCCACTTGAAGTAGGGAGGGAATGGTAGCGGTAAGGCTGCTTAACTTCAACCATACACGAGTGAAACCATGTAGCTATGACACCTCAATATTGGGACTAAATCATGCATTCGGTCTTGACGGAGAGACTATTAAGGATCCTTATGAGAAAGGAAGTGTAACAACAACATATGGAAGGATGCAATCTCTCATGGTTATCCAACAAGTGTCGGGAAACCAACACAATGAATTTACTAACTAAGGAACACCGTCAGAACACATTGTAGAGGTGTAAGGAGAAAACTGACACTTTTTATGAGCTGGATATGTTTCTGCTATAATAACTCTCGAAGGACAATAGTAGGCCACGTCATGGGCAACTACAATACTAGGAACAAAATGTGTTACTCGCTGAGGCATGATCTAGGTGGACATGAAGGTTATACTGAGATGGTAGAAAAATAGATATTCCTACAATGAATTTGTAAAAATCTCAAATTTTCGAGGAACTTTACGAAGACAAGTGACCATTTCAATTAACATGTACCCATATGATAAGCGCTGAGACATGCTCTTATGTTACTAGACAGTGAAAAGGGTCTTGATAATATTCACAAATGTGTAAAGCGACTTGCTTGAATCATAGAAGCCACATACACAGGAGAGAAAGAGAGTGGCTCAAAAACTATCACAATACTAGGCTTCATTACATTAGATTTGATACCACATAGGTAAATGTATGCATAAGAACAAGTGAGTTGATGTTATCCATTTGAATCAAAAGGTTCTATAAGAAATTCATCAGGTATAGTCCCTAGTTGAGAATTTAGGGAAGCAAGTGGGAAGTATTAGCCTAGGTTTGTAAGTCAATTCCTCAAGATATTATAAGTAAGAGAATTGTGATAAAGTGGATTCATGAATAATGCGTCTCGTTAAGGGTAGGTACATGCAATATTTTCTGATTTAGCGTCTAATTAAGACTATATTTATGTAGGCTCTTCAATGCAGATGTACATATACGACAAGGAATATTATGCGGTGTTCATAATGATCTATTAAAGAGTGACTTACTTGGTGACTTTAGGTTGACAGGGTAGTTCCTTAACTGATGCCCCTTGACTCCACATCCATAACATACATGCCAGAGTTACATATCCCTGAATGAAATCTCCTACACATCACGCAAGGGGATGAGGTCCCCTAAACAGACTCGCCCTACTGACCTGATATTTACCATTTTTGCATACATCACAATCATCCCCCTTATCCTTCCTACAATACTTCATGGCATGATTATCAATCTCTGTGCCGGTTTGTTGTGTGGGCCTTTGGAATTTTCCAAGCATGCCACCCCTAATACATTCCTGAGCATACTCACAACACGATGCCAAATGTTCCTTCATGCGTATTAGGCAGACTGGGATGGGTGTGCCCATCCTAGGGCATTTTTTATATTTTTTTTTCCTTCTTGTGCCCCTTCATTCAACAACCATAACATATTTCAAGAGTCATCCAACATCTCCCTAAGTGGTGCTTCTTAAAAATCAAACAATCCGGCCAATTGGTACCAACAACCCTCTTTCGTTTCTTAGGTGCCCCCACCTCATAATTCGCTGGCGTAATAACATCAGAAGGATCACAGACACTTCCCCTAGAAACTAGTTCTTTCAATCACTCCTCACTACCTCGAACTCGTGGATTAATCATCTAGAAAAATGAGACATGACAAGGAAATTAGCTTTCTATCTAAAGCTTTATCGTACGATCTGGAGTACCAAAGAAGGGTGACAATCCTAAATGCCAAGTAGCTTCCTAATTATAGATGTGGTCGACAACACACCCATAAGTAGGATTCTACTAGACTCGAATGATAAGAAGAAAATTTGTCCAGATATCCTACACTTTAAAATGTTAGGCTTTGATACCAATCTTGTCACACCCCGATCTCGGGGAGCGCGACCGTTCAAGCAAGCTAGTACAATGACTCCTACCCAAATTCACCCACGAAAAAAGAGAAGATGCATTTCATTAATTAACCATTGAGAGGATTTCATGAACAACACCAATTCCATTACCATTAGTAGCTTCATTCATAATTCCCAAAATATATTACACGTTCATAATTTGATGTGTATCATGTGATACAATTATAAAATATCTAGTTTGACTCTTCTAACACCACTATACAACCCACACTATATCTACGGAGCCTCTAAGTATAACCGAAGGGTAACATAGAAGTGCTGGCGACAAGGCCCCGATTATACCTCAACCCATAAAGTACAACGTCAAGTGGCATACGGCCCGAACGGAGTAGGGCTCACCAAAACCTGTTGAATAGAGAGTAACTGCTAACGAAGATCAAAGTTGCCCGCTGATGAACCACCTATCCATTGAAGATGCAGCGCCCCAGCAAAAAGGGACGTTAGTCCATGTGGAATATTACTAGTATGTGAAGCTAAATGTCCTCTTTAGAAATAGAATACCAGTATAAGAAGGGAAAAACCATGGAAGCAACAACTAACAATCAATGATATCCAAACGTCAAGTTATAATAAAAAAAATTTCAAAGTACAAAAGTAATATTATTTTATGTTGGGAGATCATTTGTACCGATATACAACCGTGATTTTAGCACTAGGTTCGATCACGGTCCGATCGGCTAGGACATCTCACCCAAAGACACCCAATCATTATCACAATCACAATCACAATCACAATCTTCACACAAAGCGGCCTTACCGCCTTACCCCAATGTATGCGGGTGGAGGTGTAATCACAATCACAATCTCTACACAAAGTGTCTATGTTGCCTCAACCTAATGTGTGCGGGTGGAGGTGTAATAAAAATCACAATCTCTACACAAAGAAGCCCTACCGCCTCACAACAATGTATGCCGGTGGAGGTGTAATCACAATCACCACCATATGTGCAACACGGCGTCCGATCTTGACCCGATCGACTAGGTCGTCTCACCACAATCCTGTGTGGATTGACATCACCCTTTGCTAGAAATCATCTCATCCCAATTAAAGAGAATATTCTCATCACATCAATCTCATCCCAAATAAGGGAAACAATCACAACGCGTTCCTACACCGGCACGTGTAATTTCGGGGTTAGGTTATTTCAACCTACCCTTCCTCGGCGACTAATGATACTTCCAAAAATATTTTTGTTTTGAACATAAGGGAAATAGAAGCGCATTCACCTCATAACCTTTCACACCATATATATAGCTTTATTAGTATTTTCCACCATTCATAGCATGATTATTTTCTTGGCTCTCTTGGCCATACGTATGATTCTTCATTCATGGCACGTTGACTGCATTTTATATTCCACATTTTCATTTCTTTACTTTCAAAGACCACCATCACAACCATCAACATATAGAATATTCAAAATATCACCATTTTAGGTTCATTAGTAATGAAGGCTTTAAACACAGTAGATTCCTTTCCAAAAAATAAAGCAAAATAACAACTTGCAATTTAAACATGATTTCACATCATACTATGTCGACATATTGGTCACACTAGGATACATTACCGACGGAGAACATAAGATGATAGGAGAATTTGGTTCACATTTTTAGTATATATCTTTCAACACAAGCTTATTCGGAATAGTCAAATATATATAAGGAATAACTCGGAACATGGGAATTAGGAACTTGGGCCAACCATACTTGAAACTTACGAGAACATCATGGAATTTGATTCTACGAGATAAGTTTAGCCAACAAACCTTGTTTGAGATTTCTTTAAGTTACTACAGCATCCCAACACTCCTAGCAATAACAAGCTATAGGAAGATAGCAGAAATCAGATAATAATTCGAAGGACTCTCATGGGGTAACTCTTTTAGGAATTTCTTCAAACACCTATTATGCAAAAATTGACTACAAGGCTTTACAATGGTAATTCCCTCCTCCCTCAACTAATTTCAATAAGAAACTACCCAAAATAGTTCAACAAACCCCACATACTACCACCTAATGTCACATGCATGGACTATCTCAAACCCCAAAACATACTTAAACCCATAACCTCTTGCATGAAAGCTTAGGAGAAGGACTTACCTGGATAGATGATAGTCTAGTGAGTGGAATCCATGATTCTTGAAGATTGGGGAAAGAATTGTTGATTAGAATGGCTAGGCCTTCTCCCTCTCTCTCTAAAATTGATAAACTTTTGCTCCAAAATGAGCCCCATGGGCCTTTAATCAAATTGGGGTCGGGTAAGAAAATTTCCAAAAATGACCCCCAAAGTCAAGTTTGTGGTATAATTATGTGGTAGTAGAACAGATATGTGGCCAGCAGAACAGATATATGGCCAGCAGAATGGTTATGCGGCCAACAGAATGGCCACAAAATGATTTTCAAATTCTAGGTAGGGTCTGGTCCATTTAGCGATGCAATTTCGCGGGAGCATAATCATTATCCGGCCAGCAAAAATAGTTTTCAAAATTTTCTCCTTTTTCTTTCCAATCCGCGGCAGATTTGCGATCCACAGAGTAATTCTGCGGTCGCATAATGGACCACAGCAACACCATGTTCTACAACATTTTTCTCTAATTCCCCAATGCACTGCACAACCCAAAAAGTCTGTACCGCAGTTCGTTTTCTACTATCTTCAAACACATTAGCCTACCTCAGTATGCTTTTCGTTGTTGCCTTGTTAAAAACCTTACCAGAAAAATCCAATTAGGACAAAAAGTGGACGAAGCAAAAAAGAGTGCAGCACATACTTTCAGTATAGACAGTGTTCATCAACAATAGTACTTTTTCAGGTGTGCCACATTCCAGTTGCTCGGCAACTTTAATCCATCTTGATTTTATCGTATGAACTTTTCCCGGCTACAATTGAAACCCGGTAGGGGCCTTGCCCCATCGGACCTAGATTTCATGCGTTTAACTCTCGGGTGTTCTGAGTTACTTTCCTTAAAATGAAGTCTCCTAATTTGAAATAACGGAGTTTGGCTCTTCGATTGTAATATCTCTCCATTCTCTATTTTGGGTTGCCATCCTTATATACACCAAGTCCCTGCGTTCGTCGAGCAGCTCCAATTTGACCAATAATGCTTTATTTATTTATTTCTTCGTCAGCTCAGAAGCATCTCAAGGCAGGTTCTCCTACTTCCACCGGGATCAAGGCTTCTGCTCCGTGTAGAAGAGAGAAAGGAGTCTCCCAAGTTCTTGATTTGGTCGTTGTTCGATACGCCCATATTACTCTTGGTTGCTCTTCGGGCTATTTGCCTTTGGAAGCTTCCAATCTCTTTATGAGATTTTGGATAATTACCTTGTTTGTTGATTCTTCTTGACGTTTGCGCTCGAGTGATAAGGTGATGGTGTGATCCTTTTGATTTTCACGTATTCAAGGAATTTTGTGACCTTTGCGCCTATAAATTGTGGCCCGTTGTCGCATGCTATATCTCTTGGTATCCCAAATCTGCAAATAATATTTTTCCACAAGAAATCTACCACATCGCACGATTTTCTGGTAAGGACCTGTTTCAACCCATTTAGAAAAATAGTCAGTTAAAATCAAAAGGAATCTTACCTTACCGGGGTCGTCAGACCGACTATATCTATTCCCCACTTCATGAATGGCTAGGGCGACAAAATTGAGTGTAGCAGCTCTGTCGGTTGATGTACCGATGGTGCATGGCATTGACATTTATCACATTTATGAACATAAGCCTTGGAGTCTTGTTCCATCCGGGGCTATAGTATCTGCTCTAATTAGCTTTAACACTAAGGAATTCGCGCCTGAGTGATTTTCGCAAATCCCTTCGTGGTTTTCTCTCATGAAATAGTTAGCTTCGGAAGCTCCCAAACATCGGGCCAACGAGCCTTGGAAAGATCTTCTATACAATTTGACCCCCTTTGAAGATGTATCGATCCGCTTTAGTGCGTAGTTCCCAAGATGCCTTGGGATCTTCAGGTAGTTTTTTGTGCTCGAGATAGCCTATGATCTCATTTCTTCAGTCTCAGACCAAATTGGTCACGTTTACTTCGTAGTAGATGTCTACGTCCAATACCGAATTCATAAGATGCACGATCGTACCAGAGTCCGATCCCTTCATTTCCATGGATGATCCCAGATTGGTTAGTGAGTCTGCCTCCGCATTCTCTTCTCTTGGAATGTGGGTAATTGACCATTCCCTAAATTGTGCGAGCAAAGACTAGACTTTCACTATATATTATTTCACGCGTTCCTTTTTGTCTTTGAAGATCCCATAGACCTGATTCACTACCAATTAGGAATCACATTTGATTTCTCTGACCTCGGAGTCCAGTCCTCGGGCCAGCTAGAGTCCTGCAATCAAAGCTTCATACTCTACATCATTTTTAGTCATAGGAACAGTTCTTATGGACTGCCTCGGGGTTTCCCCCGAAGGAGTAATTAGCACCATGCCGAGCCCGGACCCTTTCACGTTGGTCCGTAAATAAGGTCCAAACTCCTGATGTCGATTCCGACACCATCACTTCTTCTTTGGTAGCCAAAGGTAACAGTCCCGGACTGAAATTGGCCACAAAGTCGGCCAAAAATTATGACATAATCACAGTCCTAGGTTGATATTCTATGTTCACTCATTTTGACTGCCCACTTGGCCAGCCGACCTAAAAGTTCAGGTTTATGAAGGATATTCCGCAGGGGAAAGGTTGTCACCACGGCTATCAGATGGCATTGGAAATAAGTCCTAAGCTTCTGAGCGGCAACCGTGAGACCTAAGGCCTATTTTTCCAGATGCAGGTAGCGAGATTCTGCTCCCTTTCATCCTTACGTACTAAAACGGTACTTACCGCTACTTCTGAGACCCGCCTTTCTCCGATTTCGATAGCAATTGAGGGCTCGATAAATACCTTTTCAAATCTTTTAAAGCCTGCTGGCATTTTGGAGTCCATTCGAAGTTGTTCTTCTTTTTGAGGAGTGAAAATAAGTGATGGCATTTTTCCAAAGACCGGGAAATGAATCTGCTTAAAACATCCAGTCTTCCTGTCAACCTTTGAACCTCTTTCACGCTTGATAGTTGGTCTGGGATGTCTTTGATGACTTTAATTTTATTGGGGTTGACTTCGATTCCCTGTTGCGACACCAGGAATCTCAAGAACTTACGGAGCTGACTCCGACTGCATACTTCTCGGGGTTAAGCTTCATGTTGTGCTTCCTTTATGATGTCAAAGGTTTCTTGCAGGTGTTTAAGATGATCACCTGCATTCAAAGACTTAACCAACACATCATCTATGTAAACTTCCATGATTTTCCCTATTTGTTTCTCAAATATTTTATTTACGAGCTGCTAGTAAGTGGCTTCAGTGTTCTTTAGCCCTAAAAGCATCACATTATAATAACATTTACCGAAGTTCGTTATGAACGAAGTTTTTCCTGATCCTCGGAGTTCATCTTGATTTGGTTATACTTGGAGTAAGCATCGAGGAAACTCATTAACTCTTTCCCGGCCATAGCATCAATCATTTGATCAATGTTTGGCAATGGGAACGAGTTGTTGGTGATGCCTTATTTAGATCTTTATACTCTACGCACATGCAAAATTTATTATTCTTCTTTGGAACTACTACTACGTTAGCTAGCCATTCAGGATACTTTACCTCTCGGATTGAACTGATATCAGGCAATTGATTTACCTCTTCTTTGACGAATTATTTTCGGACCTCGGCAAAAGGATGTTTTTTCTACCTTACAAGAGGGATGTTAGGATCCAGACTTAGTTTGTACGACAAATTTTGGTGGGATACCTGTCATATCCGCATGCGACCATGCAAGTCAACGTTGAATTTAAGAAATTTGATAAATCCATACTTGAGCTCGGGGTTTAGTCTTGTCTCCAAGTGGAACTTCCTCACCAAGAACTTTTTGAACAATGCTACTTGCTTAATTTCTTTCACTGAGGACTTTGTTGCATTTGTTTCTTCTGGTACCTGGAAATATATTGGTACCTCATAGGATTCCGATGACTCCTCCCCCTAGTTGACTTCGCTCGGCTCGAAAGCAGGCGTCGATTCCTATAATTGCTATGCTACATGATCTTTCCCTTTGCTACTGGAAAACTGAGCTTGTGGTCATCTCCCTTACTACTGATTGGTCACCTCTTATTTGTTTAATTCCCTCAGGAGTTTGGAATTTCAGTAATTGATGATATGTTGATGGCACAACCTACATCTCGTGCAACCATGGTCTCCCCAGGATAATATTGTAGCCCGTATCGCCGTCTACTACCTCGAAAAAGGTCGTCTTCATTACCCCATCGACATTTGTCGGCAACAGGATCTCTTGTGGGTTTTCACACTTGCCAAATTGAATCCGACGAGGAGTTTTGTGGTTGGAATGATACTTCCGGTTAGCTTGGCTTGCTCCAGCACTCTCAACTGGATAATATTTGCCGAACTTACTGGGTCCACAAAAAACCAAGGCATTTTTGTGCAACAACAGTAGTCCATGTGCGTCTTCCTCCGTGAAACTAATGTCGTCCTCAGCGACTTCTCGGAGTCTCTTACTGTGGGTTACTGACACCTTCATCTTTTTTACCGCCGAAAATGTCACACCATTAATCTTGTCCCCCCTGAAAATCATGTTGATTGTCAAGCATGGAGGATCTTCTCCTGCTTTCAAAGGTTCCGCGTTATCAAAATTGTGGCCGTAGTTGTTTTTATCCTAGTTGCTAAAAAATTCTCTAACATGGCCACTTTTCAGAAATGTCGCCACCTCCTTGCGCAAATGCCGACAGTCCCCGGTTCGGTGACCGTTGGTCCCATGGTATTCATACCACAAAATAGGATCCCTCTTATTGAGATCATATCTCATCGGCTTAGAGAATCGTTCTTCCTTAATGTTCCCACAGCTGACACTAGTTCCACTACGCTGACATTGAAGTTGTATTCGAAAAACCTGGGTAGGAGGAATCTCGAGAACCCAATATCACCTTGTCCAACAATGATTTGTTATTTCGGCCGCGATCAGTTCTCCTATCGGTAGCAAATCTATCTACCGACTGGAAACCGCTAGCGCGTCCTTCCGCCCTTTCATAGGGAAAAAACTGACCTCTTGAAGACAAGTCGATATATGTCGAAGTCATCCTTTGATTTCTCCTTTTTCTTATCCCGGTCCGGACCCTTGGTTGATGCCGGGAAACCGAGATGATCATCCTCAATTCTTATCTTTGACTCGTACTAGTTGTGAACATTTGCCCATGTTATTGCCTGTAACTCGAGCATACTAACTTTCAATTTCCGGGAAGCATAAAAAATTCTCAAATTTATCCCTTTAATAAATGCTTCAGCTGCCCATTCGTCTGGTACGGCCGGTAGCAGAATCCTTTCTTTCTGAAATCTGGTCATAAACTCCCGTAGTTAATCAGACTGTCCTTGTGTAGTCCTGAATATGTCAACCTTTCGGGCCTATACCTTTCTTACCCCGGCATGGGCATTGATAAAAGAACCCGCGAGCATCTCGAAGGAATATATTGAGTGCTCCGGGAAGAGCGAATACTATGTCAGGGCTCCCTTCGTGAGGGTCTCCCTGAATTTCTTCAGTAAGACTAACTCAATCTCGTGTAGAGCTCAATTGTTCCCCTTCACCACCGTTTTATAGGTGGTGATGTGCTTCTGAGGATCCTAAGTCCCCTCATACTTCGGCAATTTGGGATCTTAAACCGCTTCGGGATCAACTTTGGTGCCGCGCTCGGTTTGAACACCAACTGGGTCTATTTCTTTGATTCTGGTCCTTTCAATACCGGTGGTGAACTTGGAATTTGATCCATTCGGGCATTTATTTTCCTCATAAGCTGCATGAGTTCGATTTTAAAGGTATCATTCTCATTGTTGTTACCGGCTCTGCTACCGTTCCCCCCGAACTTGTCGCAGCCGACTTTTCCCCTCGAGGTGTTATTGATGACCCTCTGTGTTGTTTGGTTTGTAGGAGCACCGGGAAGAATTGGACCTCGTCGATTTTCATTGTCGGAAGCACCTAACAACGCTTGCCTCAACTCCGTCATGGCCTGATCCTGCCGTGAGAGGTGGCCCATAATAGCCTGTTGTTACTCCCTCAGGATCCTTACTATTTTAGCGATGTGCTCGTCTTCAGCATCATCAAGAGTTTCCTCTTGAACATGTCGTGGATATTTCCGGCCATGGACCAGCGCGACCTCATCCCCCTCTTTGCAGGTATCACTGATTGAATCTGCGTGTTGAGGTTGATTTCATTGGGACTCAACTTTGTGTGCGATGTTGACATCGTTATCTGCCATTTTCTATGATTTTTGCTAAGTACAAAGAATCAAACGGATTAGTAATAGATGCAAGGATCAACTCAATTATACAAATGTCTAAGCCCCCACGATGGACACCAAACTGTTTACTCGTAAAATGGTACAATTGAATTTATATGTGGTTTATAAATAATTTAATTGATTTGATCCCAAAATAATACATAAATTAAACAAGAATGTAAGACTTAGCATTGAAATCGAGATAAGACAACAGAAATCCTTCTTCCGGGAGCAGATCTTCCGGAAGCAGTACTAACGATATTAATAAGCAAGAAGATAAAATATTATTGAGCTTTCAACAATATATAACATAATTTTGTCATAAAATTCCCTTTCTACAATGGTTGTTGAGCTCACTATTTATAGTTGTTCCTAGAGAACCAGGTCCTAGGATCAAGACCCTCTTAAATCAAATAATATTTTAAAACCTTTTTCATATAAAAACATTCATCAACATATGTTTCTCTTAAAAAGATAAAGTGATGGACTGGTTATGGGGGTATTTTTGTAAACAAACAATTCTTTTAGAAATTGTGTAATGCTCTAATATATCAAACCAAATAATAGATAAGAAATATGTCAGCATAACTAATGCCAACATAACTAATGCAAGCTTAACTAATATCAGCATTACTAATATACTCTATTCAGCATTATTCTTATACACTCTACCAAACGATCCCTAAAAGTTTTGATAATAGTGGTCTTAAACAACCCATAGCATTTATGTGGATGTAAACATTTTCCGTTATAGAAATACAGGAATGTAAAGGACTAGATACTCTTGATTAGTCAGTTTGCTCATTTCATTCAACGGAAAATGAAATCATTATGAATGAATTTCTTATACACTCTAGTCTTTTATAATGATTTCCTTAATAATTAATGTATCTTTTTTCCAATTATATTTATTATTTTGTACTGATCTATTCAAGATAGAACTTATGGTCAATGAGGTGCACGCCTTAGTGCCTTGCCTACATAGTAGCGCAACCTAAGTGAGACGAAGTGCATGCCCTGAGCTTTCTTGAGCTTCAGGGCTTAAGCGCGCCTCAAATAAGCCTTTGAAAATATTGATTGCTCCTAATTTCAATGGGATAACAGGAATTTGAGCGATTAAGAAGAAGCTAGATGATTTACATCATTGTTTTCTTGTACTGTCATTTTTGGAAGAAACCAAGGTGTTAGTTGTTGGTGTAAACCTATCTGATGTTACTACCAAGGTGGGTGTCTTGTCTAGAGTGTGCAATTTGGGTTATGGACTTGTTTATGATGGGTTGTCAGTTCAAGTATGCCAGAACTCCGTGAGACTAGTACCTATTGGTGATGATATTTCATCATCACAACCAATTTTGAAATCATGGTCCCCTGATAATTGTACGAGCATAAATTTGGGAGTTGTTGGGCGTGATATGATAATAGGTTCAACTTCATGTCCTTGTATCTTATTCATTCTTAGTGTCAAGTCTTGATTGTTGATCTACATGAAACATATCAAGTGCACCATGTGAGAGGCGAAGAACAATTGTCTTGCATTTCCATTCCCTAAAAATGGATTGGGAAAAAACTCCCAACCTCAACAAGATATGATATTACAGATGGGTGTAATATCTTTATCATTGGTACACATAAGCCTGCAAAGTCTTATTGCTTACTTTTGATATGGCATAACAAGTTGTTGCCATCGGGAGTTTAACAGGCTATGTTGAAAGATATATTCCTCAAGATGTGCGACTCGTGCTTGTTGATCAACTGTATATCCTTTCAGGAGTGAGGAATGGCATGCTACTCAAATTGAGTGGCCTTCTACCCCAACAGTTTCTTCTATAGAGTCACAAGGTAAACAAACTTCTTCTGCAGCTTGTTCAGAAATTTTTCGGCAGATAGACTGTATGTTGGATTTACAACTTAATTATGATGACTTTTAATTTCACTTAGTAATATCATTATTTATATTATAAAGGGTTAATTCAAGTTAATAAGATGTTAGCCATATGTTCGTAATACATTATCTTGGATCTTATTGTAAGAAATTTTATTTACTAATATGAAGATTTGAGTAGTTTAATTCTAAGTTCTAGAATATTTCTTATGTTAAAAAGTAGACATTATTTTTTTTTTCTATTTTACACTACTTTTTCTATGGACTTCAATATTGTCTAAGTAAAAAATTTTGGGACCTAAAACAAAGGCTTTACTAGCCTCATCCCTTGAGACAATAATGAACCTTCAAATTTATTTATAAGCAACATGTTTTTGGTACGATATAAATTATAGCTTTCCTAGCGTGGACTAAAATACATGTTTGAGCAAATTTAACTGATATGCTTTCTCCAATGACTTTCTTGCTTCCACTTTAGATACTAATTTATTTTTGCTTTTATTGAGAATTTTGATGTAAACCATATATTGTTGCGTCCTATAACTTTTGTTGCTTCCACTTAGATTAAAAAAATTCTTCTTTTATTGAGAATTCAACTAGCGATATAAGCAACACAAAATAGATTTTTGCTTCGTTGTGACAATAATAGTCTTTGTTATATACTTACAATTTAATCTTACTTGTCATTTGTTAACCATGATCTAGCAGTCGAATCTATGATTGAAAGCCTCATTCCTTCTCTTGACTGGTCCAGTCTTCGATGCCAACTTTATCCGGTAGAGAATCATACTAGGGTCAAATGATTCTCACTCTTCCTTCAAGATTTTGATGAACATCAAGGGTGCATAGTGAAAGAAAAATTAAAAGAAAAGGGAAAAAATGTCAAGGACCAAATAGTTGTAAAAATAGAAGTTAAAAGGATGATATTGAATTTATTAATAGTTTGGGGCCTCCCTTCCCTCATATTTGTATCTAGATATTCTTCACCAGCTTCTTTTTTGTTCTCCCCAATCTATATTATTAAAAGGATGAAAATATATAGTCTAGTATTATGATAAGTGGCAGCGTAGGAGAAAAATATGTAGTAGTCAATGGCGAAGTTAGAAATTTTTTTAAGGGTATTCAAACTTGAAAGAAGTGAAAAAAATTTTCCAACAAAGGGTGTTCAATATGTGTTATATACCTCTAAAACGTAATACTTTACCTATATACACAGTGTAAGGAATATTCGTCAAATGGTAAACTAATAAGACGTCACGTAAAAATTTAAAAATACTAAATAATAAATACTGCAATAGCAAGTAGTAATAAACAAAAAAGGAAAAGATTAAAAAAATATAAAATGATAAGACTTATTTACATTTAATATGAGAAAGTGCCTTTGCAATTATGATGAGAAAATTTATATAATAGATAATACCACATAACTGTAACCTTTATAAAATTAAAACAAAAAAATATTGAACAATTAAAGAATTTCAATTAATGAGTAAATAAACGTACTCACAAAAAAAATTTATTATAAAAAATATTGAGATAAGATTTAATGGAATTTGAGATAAAAAAGTATATTTTGAATTTAGATGAGAAAACTCATATAATGGATTATATAACATAACTAAAATCATAATAGATAAAGTTAACAAAAAGAATATAGAACAATGAAAGAAGTGGCAAGCTGTCGGAGATACTACCAAAGCTAATGAGTTGGCTAGTTTTCGCTGGATGAAGAAATTCAACTTGTTGAGATTAATTGTTCTTTTTCTCTAGCAACAATTTCATAGAGACAACTCGATAAAATTCATGTAATGACCCGGCTAGTAGTTTTGTGTATTTGAGTCCCATTTTCCTATTTGATATTTTTTGTATGTGTATTCGTTATTTAATGACTTGCGTGTTTGATTGATTTGGCTTCGGGAAGGTTGGTTGGTGATTTTGAATGCTTAGTGTTATTTATGGAAGCTTAAGTTGTAAGAGTTGACCGATGTTTGACTTTTGTATAAACGACTCGGAATGGTGTTTTGATGGTTCCAATAGGTTCATATGGTAATTTTTGACTTAGGCGTATCTCCATTTTCATTTGGAGGTTCCTAGGTTGATTTGGCTCTTTTGGAGAAAGTTGAAAATTTAAAGGCTTGGAAAGTTCATATGTTTGACCAAGAGTTGACTTTGCTGTTATCGAGTTGGGATTATTGTTCTGGGAGTTGGAATAAGTTCATTATGTTATTTAAAACTTGTGTGCAAAATTTGAAGTTATATAAATTGGTTAGACGTGGTTCGGCATGAGTTTTGGAAGTTAGAAATTTGATTAGTTCATTAGACTTGAATTGATGTGTGATTTATAGTTTGATATTATTTTGTGTGATTTGAGACTTCGAGTAGGTCTATGTTATGTTTTGGGACTTGTTCATGATAAAAGACTCGAAGACAGTGAGGTGCATTTTCAATTCTCTGTTGGGTTTTATCTAATTAAGATAAGTTGTGTGAATGGAAAATTGAGGGAAAAGATTTGAAAGAAAACGAAAAGTTTGAAGTTGTTTCCTTTAGTAATGCACTTTGTCTCTCATTGGAAAAAGAAAAAAAAGTCTTTGTGCTGAAATAGAGAAGAACATCTTCTAACTCTTAAACAGTTGAGAAGAAGTGGTGTCTCGCATCATCGTCATCACTCGCTCGGCTCGGCTTCGGGTTAACGAGGTTCTATAATTTCCATTGTCGGTATTACAGAATAGTTGTTCCTGGGAAGAATTAATCCAAAAACCTTGGGTAACAGTGAATGGATTAAATTCCTTAAGGAAACACATTTTTCTGTTGGGCTCGGAACGTTATTCATTTGATTCTCTTTTTGTCTTTGGTTTCTGGTTTTGTTTTATTTTGCATAAATTATATTTTCGAATACAAATACTAATATTCTCCTCCCTGAGAGTTCCAATGGTATCGCACTCGCAAAGAACTGTGCTATATTAATAAGGTTTCTATATTCCACCTTCCAATATCTCTCTGATACTGCTATGGACCTTCTCCTTACGGCAGACGATTGTAAAGGGAATCGTTGTATACTCGACTTCTGCTTGGCTTCACCTTGTCTTTCCTCAGCTTTAAGATTTGGAATACTTTCTCATTTTGCTTTTCATTTGATGACCGTGTATCGAGGCTATCATGTTAATTTGATGATTGTTTTAGAAAATATTGAAGCAATAGTTGAAAAGTTAGTCTGGTGGATAAAATATGTAAGTTGAATATTTTATTGAATTTTGATTCTTGAATGGGAGGATGCTCACCATTTTAATACTTGGATTTTGCTTATCTCTTTTTCTTTTTTCCAAAAAGAGGAGTTGGATAAGAAATAATGTTGCCTTTTCTTAGCATCCAGCCATTCTGATGAATAATGCACTCACTTTTGGTTTCCCTTTAGGATAAAATCATAACCAATATGTTACCAAGCAAATATTTTTAGACACCAAATGTCATAAACCTGAAAACAATGTCCTATACATCAGAGAGGAATATCAGATATATGAGACTTGAGAGTTCCCAAAGAAATGCAAAATCATCCACCGACTAGGACATAAAAATGATACTCTTTTATGGATGAGTTGATTTATGTCCATGCAAATTTTTGGTTGTTGTTATGGAAGAGATAATCAAGGAAAATTGTATTCTTCTGTATGATGCATTATGCGAAAGTCAATGACGTTTTAGTGGATCAAGGGTTTTGGTACTGGGGTTGTGGGTTCCGCTGGAGTGGAAATCTCTCATACACAGTAGGCAGATGATACCCTTAATTATATTATGTGGTTCTGAGAAATCTCAATTAGGGTATCTCAGGATGATTCTTCTATTATTTGGAATAGTTTCTGGCTTGAAATAAACCTGGAAAAAGTTCCATGTTAATTTGCAGTTAATGAGGTACATAACATACAGAAACTAGGAGTTATGTTGGGCAGTCAAATTAGAGATCTTCCTACATAATGTATGGGCATTGTCATCGATAGTCTAGATACAAGGCAAAACAGATGTCACAAAAAATTGATGATGGGAGTGAAAAAAGACTTGCTACGTGGAAAATGATAGTTCTCATTAACAGTGTTCTTGACTGGTTCTCATCAACAATGTTCTTGACTTTCTTCCTACATACCTTATGTCTTGGTTTCCTTTGCCGGTAAGTGCTAAAAAGAATCTTTATAGAATTATATATAATGAGGAACTTTTTGTTTGGAGGTAACAAAGAAAAGAGATCAGTTCACTTGATAAAGTGGGAAAAGGTGATGCTTGAAAAAGAAGAGGAGGATTGGGTATTAAAAACTTAAAAGTTCACAATATTAGCTTATTAATGAAGTGGTTGTGGAGATACAAAAAATAAGAGGGGCACTTATGGTTATGGAGAAGTTTTATACCCGACAAATATGGTAAAATAAAATCTCTGATTTACGGGCCTTGTTAATTCATCTCATGTCTTAGGTCTATGAAAACAAATTACTGCCGTGTATACGGCCAAAATCTTATGCCCCGATTTTGTAGGCTCGAGAAGTTGCATCGAGGGCAGAAGTCTGGTAGAGGTCGAGCTCAGACTCAAAGATGGAACAAGAGGCTCGAGGGCCTAAGTGCTCGATGAGCATCAGAGAAAAGTACGACCGATGCCTAAATAATATTGTTATGAGTTTGTTACGGAAAGGACAAGATTCTCGCCACGTCCCATGGTGCAAATTTCAGGATAAATATCGTACGAATTAGTACAAATCCGTACTAGGTGGTTATACAGTTGTCCCAATATTCCTTACTGTAAATAGAAATGTACCTTATTTAGGGTTTCCCCTCCTATATAAAGGGGACCTCAATCATTTATAAAGGGGATCTAATCATTGGAATTGAATATACTCTCTACTTTTTTGGTCATTGTTCATCAGAGTTGCCCTTTAAACTTTATTCTTCTTCTTGCTTTACTGCTCTTAATTTACCTCGAGGTCATCGAGCTCGAAACTACCTGAGCAACACTAATTTGGTTCATTTATACCTTGTATTACTTATTTATTAATTGGTATTGAACTAGATCACGTATCTTTAAAATCACAAATCAAATTTAATTGTTACTCGTGTTTTCGAGGGAAACAGTTTGGCGCCCACCGTGGGGCTAAAGATAATAGTGATTATTTCAGTACTAATTTTCTGATAACATACGTTATTCTTCACACTTTTTCTTGTCAAAGGTTCTTTGATTTCAGGCTAAAACATGTCGAACTCAGCAAACACACGAGTGCATGGTAATGACGGTCTCGGATTCCATGGGGAAAATGATAATGCAACAGCCTCAGGGACCAGTGTGCCACTGCTTAACCCTGGGGTAACACCAGTTCCTAACCCAGACGATGTTGGTTCACATATTGCTCTAAACGTCGACTTGGGCACTGACGTCAGAGGAAGCGTACGCAGAGAGGTTCAACCTGGTGGCCAAAGAACACAGGTCCGAGGAGATGGGGAAGTCAGCCTCCAAGTGATTTTCGAAATGTTACAAGCGCAACAGATTGATATCGCTCAGTTGCAAAGTCAGCAAAATACTCTGAGCATGGTGGGACCAGAAACTACTCACCGTGCTGAACTAGTCCCCGAGAGGTCGAGCAATAATGGATCAGGAGCTGACCCCACAATCATGAGAATGCTCGAAGAACTCACAAAGAGGATCGAGTCAGGAGATAAAAGGATCTAGGACAATGATAAAAAGGTGGAAACGTATAACTCGAGGGTCGACCAAATACCGGGAGCACCTCCGATTTTGAAAGGACTGGATTCTAAAAAGTATGTGAAAAAATCTTTCCCCCCGAATGCGGCCCCGAAGCCTATTCTGAAGAAGTTTCGCATGCCGGACATATCCAAATACAACGGGACCACTAATCCCAACGAGCACATCAGCACATATACTTGTGGTATAAAGGGAAATGATTTGGAGGACAACGAGATCGAGTCTGTTCTACTGAAAAAATTTGGGGAAATTTTGTCCAAAGGGGCCATGATTTGGTACCATAACCTGCCCCCAAACTCTATCGATTTTTTCACCATATTGGAGGATTCGTTTGTAAAGGCACATGCTAGTGCTATAAAGGTTGCAACAAGAAAGTTGGACGTATTCAAAATTAAACAAAGGGACAACGAGATGTTAAGGGAATTTATATCGCGGTTCCAAATGGAACGAATGGAGTTACCACCAATTTTCGATGATTGCGCTGCTCAAGCTTTCACTCAGGGTCTAAATGAGCGGAGCTCGATAGCATCGAGGCAGTTAAAATAAAACTTGATCGAGTACCCCGCCATGACTTAGGCGGATGTGCATAACATATATCAGTCAAAGATTAGGGTCGAAGATGATCAGTTGGGAGTCCCCTCGGGCTCGGTTTATCCAAACAGGTTAGAAACAAAATATTTGAGAGGTGCAGACAGGGAACCAAGACCGAACAAGGAGAGGTATCAGCCATACGTCGAAGAGCGAAGGAACAGTTCGAGGCGAAATGTACCTTGGAATGATTGAAGAGTAGATCGACGATAGAATTCTCGGGGACTCATGAGTAAGACCGGGTTCGATAGGCACTCAGGACCAGCGGAGGCTCCTCGATTATCAGAATACAATTTTAGCGTCGATGCCTCGACTATCGTCTTAGCCGTTGGAAAAATTAGGGATACCAGGTGGACTAAACCCATACAAACCGACCCTTCTCAGAGCAATACCAACTTGATGTGTAAGTATCACAGGACACATGGGCACAGGACTGAGGATTGCAGGCAACTGAGAGAGGAGGTAGCCCGATTATTCAATGAGGGGCATCTTCGGGAATTTCTCAGCGACAGGGCCAAGAACCATTTCAGAAAAAGAGACGCCAATAGGAAGAATGATCCAGAGGAACCTCAACATGTTATTCATATGATCATTGGCGGAGTTGACGTCCCACAGGGACCCGTATTCAAATGCACCAAAGTGTCAATCATAAGGGAGAAGCGGACTCGGGACTACATGCCCGAGGAGACCCTTACATTGAATGAGGAAGACACCGAGGGCTTATCTCAGCCGCACAATGATACTGGTAATTTCTGTTCTTTTAAATAAAGTTCAAGTTAAACGTGTTCTTGTGGATCCAGGTAGCTCGGCGAATATAATCAGATCGAGGGTCGTGGAGCAGCTCGGGCTGCTTGACCAAATCATTCAAGCATCTTGAGTCTTGAATGGCTTCAACATGGCAAGAGAAACAACGAAGGGGGAAATCATCCTCCCAGTGAACGTGGCCGGAACCATACTAGACACAAAGTTTCATGTCATCGAAGGTGACATGAGGTATAATGCTTTGCTTAGAAGTCTGTGGATCCACAGCATGAGGGCAGTGCCATCAACCCTTCATCAAATGATGAAGTTCCCATTAAAATATGGCGTAAAGACTGTATATGGAGAGCAACACGTAGCAAAGGAGATGTTCGCAGTCCACGACTTAACACCAGTATCGACGCCCTCTACATCGGAAAATCTGAGCATCAAGGACAAACAGGTAGCAAAATAGCAATCACAGTTTATATCCTCGGTAGAGCCCGAGGAACTGGTGGTCGAAGGTGAAGAAGAGGAATTCCTTACCCCTCGAGCTTTCGTCACCCCCGAGGAGTCAGATGCGAAGAAGTCCACGGTTGAAGACCTGGAGCAGGTGATATTGATGAGCATCTGCCAGAACGAAAGGTATACCTGGGAACGAGGTTAACCCCCGAACTAAGAAAAAAACTCATTCAATTCCTTATCGATAACATTGATTGCTTTGCTTGGTCCCACTTAGATATGACAGGGATCCCGACGGAAATAACCACCCATCGACTGAGTGTCGATCCTAGATTTAAACCGGTAAAGCAAAAGAGAAGGCCTCAATCCGAGGTAAAGCATGCATTCATAAAAGACGAGGTAACCAAACTTCTCAAGATAGGGTCCATTAGGGAAGTAAAATACCCCGAATGCCTAGCTAATGTAGTAGTAGTCCCTAAAAAGGGAAACAAACTTAGAATGTGTGTAGACTACAAAGATTTGAACAAGACATGCCCTAAAGATTCTTTCCCATTGCCTAACATTGATCGTTTGATCGATGCTACCGCCAGCCACGAGATCCTTACTTTTCTCGATGCCTACTCCGGGTACAATCAAATTCGAATGAATCATGAGGACCAGGAAAAGACTTCGTTTATCACGAAGTATGGAATATATTGCCACAATGTTATGCCCTTCGAACTAAAAAATGCAGGGGCTACATACCAACGCCTAGTTAATGAATTGTTCGAACATCGGATAGGCAAATCTATGGAAGTTTATATCGATGACATGTTAGTTAAGTCCCTGCGTGCAGAGGACCATCTGACTCATTTTTTAGGCAATATTCGAGATTTTAAGAAAATACAACATGAAACTCAACCCCGAGAAATGCCTTTTGGAGTTGGCTCGGGCAAGTTCTTAGGTTTCATGGTGTCAAATAGGGGAATCGAGATCAACCCCGACAAAATTAAATCCATCAAAGAAATCACCATCGTGAACAATGTGAAAGCCGTACAACAACTAACAGGACAGATAACTGCGCTAGGCCAAATTATCTTGAGGTCATCAGATCAGAGTCATCATTTCTTTTCCCAACTCAAGAAGAAGAATGATTTCGCATGGAATCCGGAGTGCCAACGAGCCTTAGAAGAGTTAAAGCGGTACCTATCGAGCCCACTTCTGCTTCACACTCCGAAGGCAGACGAAAAACTCTACTTGTACTTAGCCGTGTCCGAGGTAGCGGTAAGTGGCGTGCTGGTTCGAGAAGAGCAAGGTACACAATTTCCTGCTTATTATGTAAGTCAAACCCTAGGAGATCCTGAAACCAGGTATCCGCATTTAGAAAAGTTAGCACTTGCACTAATAAACGCATCTAGGAAATTAAAACCATATTTTAAATGTCACCTTATATGGGTACTGACTACATACCTACTTCGAAATGTCTTGCATAAGGCCGAGATGTCGGGCCGATTGGCCAAATGGTCCATCGAACTTGGAGGGTACGATATCGAATATCAACCCCGAACGGCCATCAAGTCTCAAATTTTGGCAGACTTCATGGCTGATTTTACACCTGCCCTCTTACCCAAAGTAGAAAAGGAACTCCTACTAAAAATGGGTACATCTTCGGGGGTATGGACCCTCTTCACAGACGACGCCTTGAATGTGAAAGGGTCCTGACTTGGTATTGTTTTAAAATCGCCTATGGGCAATATCATTAGGCAATCTATCAAAACTTCTAAATTGACTACAATGAGGCCGAGTATGAGGCCACGATTGCAGATCTCGAACTGGCGAGGGCCTGGGAGCAAAGGTCATTGAGGCCAAATGTGACTCTTTTTTGGTTGTAAACCAAGTAATCGGAAGCTTCGAAGTTTGCGAAGATAGAATGCAAAGGTACTTAGACAAACTTCAAGTAACATTGCGCCACTTCAAAGAATGGACACTGGACCATGTACCTCGAGAACAGAATAGTGAGGCCGATGCACTTTCAAATTTGGGATCGTCGATCGAAGAAGATGACATTGTCCTGGGACTATTGTCCAATTGTCGAGGTCCGTGGTTGAAGAAGTCCATGCGGAAATTAATTCAACAAGTTTGACGTGGGATTCGAGGAACAAATACGTCGAATACTTGAGGCACTGAAAGCTCCCCTCGGACCCAAAGGAGTGGAGAGCTTACGAGCCAAAGCAGCTCGATTCTCGCTTGATGAAATTGGAACATTATATAGAAGAACCTTCGAGGGACCGTTGTTAGTATGCTTAGGACCGGGAGACACCGATTATGTACTGCGAGAAATTCACGAAGGCACTTGTGGGAACCACTCCGGCGTCGACTCTTTGGTTTGCAAGGTAATTAAAGCTGGATATTACTGGGATAGCATGGAAAAAGATACTAAGGAGTTCGTTCAAAGGTGTGATAAATGCCAAAGGTTCACACCGATGATCCATCAGCCCAGTGAACAATTTCATTCGGTCCTATACCGGTGGCCATTCATGAAATAGGGGATGGACATCGTCGACCCCCTACCAACGACGCCAGGTAAAGCTAAATTAATTTTGTTTATGACTGACTACTTTTCAAAATAGGTAGAAGTACAGGCCTTCGAGAAAATAAGAGAAAAAGAAGTCATTGACTTCATATGGGACCACATCGTGTGTCGGTTCGGGATACCCGCCGAAATGGTATGTGACAATGGGAAGCAGTTCATCGGCAGCAAAATGAAAAAATTCTTCGAAGACCATAGAATCAACAGATTCTATCAACGCCCTATCACCCAAGCGCAAATGGCCAGGCCGAGTCCACAAACAAAACTATCATTCAAAACGTGAAGAAGAGGTTGAATGATGCTAAAGGGAAATGGAGAGAAGTATTACCCGAGATGCTATGGGCATATCAAACAACGTCGAAATCAAGCATGACAAAAACCCCCATTTTCTTTGGTGTATGGGTCCGAAGCGTTGATTCTGGTCGAGGTCGGAGAACCTAGCATCAAGTTTCAGCATACTACCGAGGATTCGAACCACGAGGCTATGACCACTTGTCTCGAGATGAAAAACGTGAAGCTGCACTAGTTCGAATGGTCGCACAAAAGCAAAGGATAGAGAAGTATTACAACAGAAGGGTGAACCTTTGCCATTTCGGAGTCGGGGACTTAGTTCTAAGGAAAGTCACCCTCAATACTCGAGACCCAAATGAAGGGAAACTAGGCCCCAATTGGGAAGGACCGTACTGAGTCATCGGAGTCGTAGGGAAGGGATCCTACAAACTTAGCACAATGGAAGGCGAGAAACTACAAAACAATTGGAACATATCACTACTCAAATGATATTATTGCTAAGGTATGACCTCCTCCCCCTTTTTTTTTTAAGACTAACTCATTGTAGGCGTCCGATTGGAGACATCGAAGAATCCTTCAACTCGAAGACCTTGGGTTTTAAATCATGTGTTGCACTCTTTTTCCCTTAGATCGGTTTTTATCCCAAATAGGTTTTTCCGACAAGGTTTTTAACGAGGCAACACTTATATACTACATAAGGGGAATTCAACAAGTATTCAAGTCTTCTTTTCAATCAACCTTGAATACTGGGGGGCATCACCCTCGGAAGTTGTACTTTCAAAGAAAACAATTCACGCCAAAGAGGGCCTCGATAGGAGAACTTTGTAATGGGCCAAATGGTCAAATGAACCGTGTCCATATAGAATAGTCGAGCCCCGACGACAAAACATGTACGCATGTATCAATTATTCAAAGAAGCATTCTTGCTATATCAAAACACTTTGTGTTTCAAAGAATTCTACTATTATACGAGTTTCACACTTATAATCCTACGAGAAACGGCTCAAGATCCAGAATGCAAATGCACCCCGAATACTCGGGGGCTGTCATCGACAGTCAATACATCAAATCATCAAAAACTCGAACTCATAAGACCTCTAAAAGGCATCCCCTCGATATAAAGGCCAAGGCCATCATACTCAGGGACTAACCTTTCGAACAAGTTTGAAAGGCCATCGAGAAACAAGTCCAAGAGGCATACCCGATGGCTACGGCCACATTAAAGGCTACGGCCATATGAAAGACCACGGTCACATGAAAAGGCTACAGCCAAAATAATACGGCTCGGAGACGTCCGACTTTTGCCGTAAAATTAAAGGCCTTTAAGCACTTTGAAAAACCGGTTAAATCAGGCTACCCTCGGCAAAAGCAAATGATAAAAGGCTTCGATAAATCAGCCCTCGAAGAATTTAGAGGCTTCGAAAAACATCAGCCTTTGATAAAATACCTCAAGAGGTAGTCAGTTATAGCTACACAATAAATTACAAACGAGGTTCCAATCGATTGAACCTTCGAAAAACCCAATGGGTACAAAAAACACATGTTAAGGCATACCAAATTTTTCACTAAGTATTTTAGCCGAATTGGGCCTACTTAAAAGAGACTAAGGGCCAATCTAAAAGAGCCTAAAGGCCAACAGAAAATAGCGTAAGGTCCAACTAAAAGAGCATAAGGGCCAATATTAAAAAAGCCTAAAGACCAATATTTAAGAGCATAAGGGTCGAAGCACATGGAGTTCGAGACCTTGCTCTCACTCAGCTCGGACTCAAGAGACCCATCACTTCGAGCTTGTATCCAACTGACTTAAAGCTTAGCCTGAGGATTAAACCTTAAGAGGTATTCTATTATCGCTAATTGACCAAATAAAAACCTAAGGGTTCACCATATTCAAAGTCCAGGTCAATACTCAGACTGATAATTAGATTACAACATCAAATTTCTTTTCAAAAATGAAGACGAAGCAGAATTTAACACAAAATGAAGATGGAGCAAAGAGGTTCTTTATATTCATAAGAGATATATTTACAACTCCCAAGAGGGGCCCTTACACAAAAGCAAAAAAAAAACAAAAAGAACCTAATCTATTTTCGGGGCTACTTGCTCGGAGGCAATATCCCCAGGAGTTGTATCTTCGGTAGCTTTATCTTCGGGGAACTCCTCCTCCCCGGGGACTTCATCTTCGTCTCCCTCACTCTCGAAGCCACTGGAAAAATCCTCATCATTGGAGAGCAGTGCAGCTAGCTCTTTCTCCAAAGTTTTCAACTTCTCGATGTCGGCCGAGAGGTCGAAGCCTCTAGCATGCACCTCCCCGAGAGTTTGTCTTCGGGATTCCAGCCTAGCATGGTTGAGGGCACATGATAACTTAAGCTCGGATGTGGAAGCTATCTCCTGTGCCCGAGCATTAGCAGCAACGGTGTCATATCGATACGAGGACATGAATGCCTCAACCTCGGACTTGGCTTTAGAAAATTTAACGGCCGACTTAGCTTGAAGCTCCTCAAATCTGCGGCTCTCCTCTTTTGCACTTTGAAGCTGGTGATCGATTGAGGCCAGCTTTTCCCGAAGAGTGTCTTTTTCTGAGGTGAGACGGTCCATATGTTTCTTCCACCAAAGGGTCTCAGCCTCTTTGGTCTTGAGCTCCTCTCGAAGTTGCTCCACCAGGTCATCCTTCTACTGGAACTGCAAAGTTGAAGCGTTAGACACCAAAACAAGTAAATGCAAAATAGGTCCACAAAGGCTATATTACCTGCTCGATGAGCTCGGACATCGCTAATTTCCCCCTCTTTTTTGGCGTAAAGAACCTTAAAGTTGTCCATCTCTACCACGAACTTCTTGAGCTCAACTTCGCACCGGGAAAGCTCAGCCCGATACTTGGAGAATGCTTGGTTGTAAAGAAGCACGACCTTCTCGCAAAGAAAAGGAGTCAGAAAGACAAAAATCAAACTCAAAGAGTAGTTATAAAGGCAAGGTTTACCTGTTTGCAAAGCTTTTCGGCCTCCTAAAAAATGAACGAGGCATCAAGATTGGGGCCCTCTTCGATCCCAACAAGGTACTCCCGAAAGATGTCGTTCTCCCCGTTGGATGTTCCCACATCTGGAGTCCTCATATCTTGGGCGTCCCATATTTTCCCCTCAGAGAACACCGGGCTCGGTGGAGAATCGTCCACATCGATTACCCCGAATGATTCGCTCGGGGCATTTTCCCGTCTTCGGAGGGCCTTGAAATTGGTCTCTCCAAGTTCATCAGCCAAATACCCCCGGGACAAGGCACACTCTTGTCACTTGATGGCTCAAGGACTTTACTCGAGCTCCCCTCAGAAATCTCTTCAACTCGAGATTGAACCATATCAGTAGCCTTCGGTTCAGCGGCCTTCGAAGCATCAGTGCTTCCTCTTTTTGAATTATTAACGGGCGGTCATCATCTTCGCCCTCTACGACGTCTCTCTCTTCATCCTCAGCACGAAGACGATCGGTCGTTTACTGAGATAAGGCCACAGTATCGGCCTTAGGCTTTCGAAGCTTGGCTTTCTTTGGCTTCGGGGAGTTCACCGGCGACCCCTTCTTCCTTTTATTTTCCTTGGTGGCCTTTGGTACTTCTTCCTCATCGGACGGGGGCAGTCTCATTGAAACGGCATATCCAAGGCCTGCATAAAAACGAAAGTGAGCATTTCACTAAGGAACTTAGATGTACAAATAATGAAAACTTACCGTGGTTTTTGGCTTCTCATCGACCTTTGGCCAAATCATGCCAACTGCATTTGGCGTATGAAGAAGTAGAGGCCAAAAGCCGAACCCAACCTGGGAGGTCCGGAACCGCATCAGGAAACCAAGAAACGGCTGCATCATTATAAAAAAAATAAGATCGAGAAAGAGAGAAAAAAGCAGATTATTCGATCACTATCGATAAGTTTGTAATTACGTTTCATATTCCATCCCTCGGGGAATGGCATCCTCTCAGCAGGAATCAGGTCAGAGGTCCTGATTCGGACAAATCGGCAAATCCGCCATCGATCCTTGTCCTTATTAATGCCGGAGAAGAGAGATTTCAAGGATCGGCATTGTAGCTTTATCAGGCCACCTCGATAAAGGCAAGGGTTGTATAGCCTGGTTCAAGAAGTATCTGATCAGATTGACGATTCGCCAGAAAGAGGGGTAGATCTGACCAAGCGTCACTCGGTATTGTTGGCAAAAATTGATAATGATTGGGTCTATAGGACCGAGGGAAGGATCCACGGGACCTAACGTGAACGGATAGGTGTACACACTCAGGTACCCTTCTTTGTGGGCAGTAATAACCTCCTTAGGGAAAGGGATCACCACCTCTTTGCCCACCTAGTGGCAACCCTTTCTCGCCTGCTCGAGTTTGGCTTTGGTTATCAAACTAATGTGTCAATACACGGGTTCGCATCGACCAGGGACTGAAGAGGTTTTCTCGACTTTGAAATCAGAAGTCGTTAAGCACGGACCGGGAATACACTCCTCGATACGAGGTGGCACCACCGTTTTACTCCTCGAAGGCCGTGATGACGAAGGGGCTTCTTCTTTCTGAGTAAAAGCTCTAGACGTTTTGTCCATTGTTGTTAAGGAATTCAGAAGAAGAAAAGAAAGCTGATGATGAAATGGACACAAGTTGAAGAGAAAGATAAACGTAGAGAAAATGGAGAAGTTAATGTAGGTTTAAGGATGCTATGGAAAGAAAAGTTTGTAAAGTGAAAGGTTGAAGTATTTATAGAGGTCACCTAGGCATGTTGAGGAATCCAAACGACTGATCATTAGCCGTTTTCAATTAATAACTTTTCGAAAATTGTGCAGACGTGACCTTTTCACGACCTTTTAGTCACACTAATTGCTGACATCACGAGGCTGACATCATGATTGGGGCATCGAAGGGTCCAGAATCGAATCATTCCTTATCATTTCATTCTAAGGAATGTGGGGACTATCTGTATACGGTCAAACTCTTATGCCACGATTTTGTAGGCTCGAGAAGTTGCATCGAGGGAAGAAGTCCGGTAGAGGTCGAGCTCGGACTCGAAGATGGAACAGGAAGCTTGAGGGCCTAAGTGCTCGATGAGCATCAGAGCAAAGTACGACTGATGCCTAAATAATGTCGTTATGAGTTTGTTACAAAAAGGACAAGATTCTCGCCACGCCCCCAAAGATCATGGCGCAAATTCAAGGATAGATTTGTACGAATTAGTATCAATCTGTACTAGGTGGTTATACAACTGTACCAATAGGATTCTTTACTGTAAATATAAATGTACCTTATTTAGGGTTTCCCTTCCTATATAAAGGGACCCCAATTATTTGTAAAGGGGATCTAATCATTGGAATTGAATATACTCTCTACTTTTTCGCTCATTGTTCATCAGAGCTGCCCTTTAAACTTTATTATTCTTCTTGCTTTACTGCTGTCGATTCACCCCGAGGTGATCGAGCTCGAGGTCGAAACTGCCTAAGCAACACTAGTTTGGTTCATTTATTCATTTCATATATACCTTGCATTACTTGTTTATTAATTGGTATTGAACTAGATCACAAATCACAAATCAAATTTAATTGTTACTTGTATTTTCGAGGTAAACATGTCGACACAAGGATCAACATTGGAAATAGAAGGCAGAGAGGTTCTGGAAAGATGCTTGGGTAGGACATGCCCCTCTAATGTCTAAATATCATGATCTCTATAATTTCTCTTATGGTACTGGTTCTCTGGTGTCAAGAGTGTTGGAATGGAAGCAACTAGTGCCTTGAAAGAGAGGTATGCAAGGCTCTTCGGAAGGAAAATAAATGTTTTATAGAAAATTAAATACTCATGCGTATGGCTTTTTGGTGCAACCAACAGGATGATACAGATGAGAATAGCATGTTTAATTTCTTATATTCACTGCAGGACTAGAACTTTTGTATAGATGGATATCTTTTTGTTTTTATTCTCCCTTGTTTTACAAATCAGTCAAATTTATATCATTGAAGCTTTGAGGCAGAAGCTACATGTGATGACCCGATAGGTCATTGTGATTATTAACCCTTAATTCCGTATTCTGAGACCTCCATTAGCTTCATTTGATATTTTTTTATTTGCGTGCTTGGTCTGTGTCATTTTTTAAAAGCTTTAATGTTAAAATTTGAAGAAAACATAATTATTGGCTTTAAAAACAACTTGAGTAGACTACAGTCAACATATTGTGAAAACGCCCTTGGATTGGTGTTTTGACGATTCTGGTAGGTCCGTATCGTGATTTTAGATTTGGACGTATGCTCAGAATTGAAAGTTGAGGTCCCTAGATTGATTTGACTCATTTTGCCGAAAACTAGTATTTTGAAAGTTTGGAAATTTCCTAACCGTAAGCTGACTTCATAGCTAATGGGTTCAAATTTTGATGTTGAAACTTGCAATAGATCTTTATTGCTTTGTGAAACTTGTCTGCAAAATTTGGTACAATTCGAAATTGATTTGACATGATTCGGAGCTTAGATGTGATTATAGTTGTTCTTGAGTTTACTTTAAAATTTCATTCGTTTTGAAGGTTAAGTTGTAGGTTAAGATGTTATTTTGATGATTTGATTGCGCGAGTAAGTTTTTATGGTGTTATTACACTTGTGTGCATATTTGGTTTGGTACACGAGGGGCTAGGGTGAGTTTCGGACGTGTTTACGATGAGTTTGGTTAGTGTAACGATTGCTGGTGCAATACTACTTTTGGTGCTCTGTCGCAGATCTTTGCATTTGCAAGGTCTGGCTCGTAATTGCGAGCCTCGCTTTTTTGAAGAATTCTTTGCATTTGCGAGTATGGGCTGGGCTGGGCTGGGTGAATCTCGCATTTGAGAGAAATTGGTTCGCTTTTGCGAAATGTAGCCGTTCGCTTTTGTGAAGGAAGTGGTCGCATTTGCGATCACAGGTCACTTGAGTCTTCTTCGTAATGTGAAGTTCTGGCCGTATTTGCGATGGTGGAATGTTCGCATTTGTGATCTAGATGTCGCATTTGCGACTTTTGGTGTTCTGAGGCTGGGTTTGCATTTGCGACCCTTGTCTCGCATTTGCGAACAAGACATTACAACTGCAACATCTGCAGCTGGGTTAAAGAGGAAAAAATGGGACTTAACTCATTTTACACCATTTCTCAACCCTAAACATTCTAGAGGAGATTTTCCAAGAGACTTTTCCTCCTAAATTTATTGGTAAGTGATTGTAATCTATTTTCTTTCAATTACCATTACTTTTCATGAGATTTCAACATCAAATTTAGGATGTCTATGGTAGAAATTAGAGGTCTGGGTATAATTGGAAATTCTTGTAAAATTGAGATTTAGACCTTAAATTGAGGTCGGATTTCGAAACAAATCACATAATTGGGCTCGGGGTGAATGGGTAATCGAGTTTTGGTTCGAACCTCGGGTTTTGACCAAGCGCGCCCGAAGTTGAGTTTTGTTGAATTTTTAAAAAATGATCAAAATTTAACCTCTTTCGTTAATGGGTAGTTTCTAAAGCTTTTTTTGAATCATTTGATCAATAATTTACTAGATTTGGTTAGTTTGGAGGCTTGTTCGAAAAACAAGGTCGTGGTTGATTGATTACTTGATTGTCAACGTGAGGTAAGTCTTGGTTCTAACCTTGACTTGAGGGAATTAGGGAACCATGAACTATGTGTTATGTGAATTATGTGAGCAAATGATGTATATGCGAGGTGACGAGTGTATATATGCCGTCATGATATTTCTTTCCATGTTTTCGCTTATTTCATGATATGTCTTGCTTCATGCCTTAATTGTTACATGCCTTATTTGACTTCTATGTCATAATTATTACTTGTCATTTAATTAATCTTGTATAAATTTTCCGTCACTTCAATGATTCCATGCTTATTTAGTATTTGTCTCTACTTTCTTTACTTGCATATTTAAATTGTCATATACTTTACTTGCCTTATTGTTTGTAATATTTGTTGCTTTCTATAAGGTGGTTTCCCTTGCATGAGCGGTTTAATTGATAGATAGTGATGAATTGTGAAGTTGAGACTTCGAATTGTTAGAGATTCTTTGATTATTATGTGGTTCTTTATTGTCTCGTACATTTAACCTGCTTGATGTAGAAATTCTTGTAAATTTGGTTGTTGAATTGTTTATGTTGATTGAAATTGTTTAGGGAGCGGGTTGCAAGCTGCAACAGAAATTGAAAAATAATGAATTGAAATGGTGGATAAGGACGGATAATGATATTGATAGATGATGATATGGTAGGATCGGATTGTGCGTCGCAACCGATTGTATATGTGGTATTTGTTTGTGACTGTTGGATTTGCCTCGGTATTGTGATATGTGATTATGAGACTTGTTATTTTGGGCTCTCTAGTAGTTGGACATCGGGTCTGTTTTCATGAGTTGATTGCTTTACTTCCATTTTTTGTTTTCCCGTAATTATTATTATTGCATACAAGTTGTTGTAAGTGGCCCGTCTTAGCCTCCTCACTACTTCGTCGAGGTTAGGCTCGATACTTACAGTGTATATTGATTGTACTCATACTACACTCTGCATTGCATGTGTAAATATCGGTCCCAGCAGCGCTTAGTGAGATTGCCCGGATCCAGCTACCTATAGAGACTTGAGGTGTAGTGTTGCACGGCGTCTGCAACCCTGAAGTCTCCTTCTTGTTAGGACCGAAAAAAGATAAGTGTCATGCGGAAGCTAGTAAAGCAACAATTGAACGATGATAAATCAGATAACAAAAGAGAAATATACCAAAAGAGACACAAACATTTATCGTGGTTCGGCCAATTGACCTACGTCCACGGGCAGAGATGAGCAATCCACTTACTGAAAGAGAATACAAAATACCGAGAGAACAACCTCACTAAGAGGCAAACACAAGTGACACACTAACACTTGTCCCATAAAGTTCTCTCCCTACATACGACTTTCAAACCCCATATGGCTACATTGTGAATGCTACTGAATGAGAAGTAAGGATCCTCAATTTATAGAAATCCAAACATTTTCCTACAAGAAAAGGAACTAGCCAAATATGGGAGATTTATAGTTCCTTCTAAAAGAAGGAAAACTCAATTATGGTAAATATATTGTACTTTCATTCAAGAGATAGGAAAACCAAATATGATAAGAAAATCAGGACAAACACCTAACAATTCTCCCCATTGGCCTGAATTTTCTGATAAAACAAACTTGATCCACCTTCTTCACATAATCTTCAACAGGTTACATCTTTAAATCTCCACCGCAATATCTGTCTCAACGTGCGTAATGCCCCGGTCAAATTTCTCAGATAAAAATCATGATTATCGTCAAATAGATTCCGTCTAGAACTAAACCCGCCAAGATGAACGTGTCTTAAACCTTGCTATGATACCACCTGTTAGGATCGAAAAAAGTCAGGTGTCATGCGGAACAACCTCACGAAGAGGCAAACACAAGTGACACACTAACACTTGTCCTTAAAGTTCTCCCCCTAAATATGACTCTCAAACCACATATGGCTAAATTGTGGATGCTACTCAATGAAAAGGAAGGATCCTCAATCTATAGAAGTACAAATTTTTTCCTACATGAAAAGGGACTAGCCAAATATGCGAGATTTATAGTTTCCTTCTAAAAGAAGAAAAACTCAATTATGGTAAATATATTGTCCTTTCCTTGCAGAGATAGGAAAATCAAATATGGTAAAAAAAATTAGGACAAACACCTAACACTTCTATGTTATCCTTGCTGTTTATTTTGATTCAAACTGTTGTGTTTTATTCATACTATTATCCGTAGTACTCTAGACAGCTCATGTATTCGTGACTCCAGTTTCTGGGATTGTATTTGGATCACGTCGTCCAGTAGTTTATCACTTTATTTCAGACTATTCGGATATTATTATTATCATTTGATTTGAATTGTTAAAACTGGTTAATAAATATAGCTAGCATTGGCTTGCCTAGTAAGTGAAATGTTAGGCGATATCACGGTCCCGAGGGTGAGAATTCCGGGTCACTTATAAATGAACGGTGGGTCAAGAGAATATATGGGAATTTTACGAGTGTTTGGTTAATGAGAGCAAGAGAGTTTAGTTTAGACCATTGATGAAAGTCGGCTTAAACCGGCGAATAACTTGATCTCTCTTAAACCGGCGAATAACTTGATCTCCCTTAAACCGGCGAATAAATTGATCTCTCATCTTATTTTATGTTTTTCTTTGTTCTTGGGTTTAAGATGACTTTTACCTTCCGACACTTCAATAATCTTCCTTTTAGCTTAATTTTTTACAAGAATTAATGCGTTGTCAAAACTACTTGCATGAAATGTAATCGTGCAATATTAATTTCTGAAAGAAAATGTATAACTGTTTGTGAACTAAATAAAACAGTAAATAGATATAAGGAAGACACCTCAGGAATCTGCGGACGTCGGAAGATCTACCTCGGATCTCCTATGGTGAAGTCAACTACTAATTCTGAATCAACTCGGACCGGTACCTAGATCTCCACAAAAAATGCATAGTGCAGCATCAGTACAACCGATCCCATGTAGTGGTAAGTGTCGAGCCTAACCTCGGCGAAGTAATGACAAGGCTAGGACAAGATACCACATAAAATCTGAAAAGTATGATCATGCTAATGGAAACATCAATAAACAAAGAAATAAAGCAGGCAGAATGGGAAAGGGACATGAATTGAGGAATCATAATATAAGTAATGATAAACAATAAAGGCACAATTTAGACAGAAATTCTCAGTTAAAGTAAGCAATTAATACAATAGAGAAAAACTGCACGGTGTCAACCTTCGTGCTTTTACTCTCAACCTCACCCAATAAATAAATAGAACGGCACGGCATCACACTTTGTGCATTACACCTCACATAATATACACGGCATCACCCTTCGTGCATTAAACCTCACTTAATATACACGGCATCACCCTTCGTGCTTTATCACTCTCATATCATGGCACGGCATCAACCTTCGTGTTTTACACTCTTCCTCACAATTCATAGAAAATCATGCACGGCATCACCCTTCGTGCTTTACACTCTTCCTCACAATTCATAGAAGCAATAACAACGGATAGAGGGAAGTTTCACAAAGAAATCAATATTCCATCAATGACTAATTTCACAATTTAACATCTCAAACTTGAATCAATATTCACAATTTTATCAACCTCGGTTGAACCGGACATAATTCTCCCAACATTTCAATAACAACAATAAATGTAGATAATAGAATTTAAGACTACAACATTTTCAAAACAAAATGAAATTTCACTCGCATTCTATGAATCAATTACGACGCATAGGTGCTCGTAACCTCACCTATACATCGTAGTCAAAAAAAAACATAGCAAATAATTACACAATACATATTTCCTCAAGCTAAGGTTAGCCACAACACTTACCTCGATTTCGCAGGCCACTCACTGCTCAAGTACCGCTTTCCCTTTTGAATTCACCTCCAACCCACTCGTATCTAGTCATAATTAGTTTAATATCATCAATTATCACTAAAGGAATCAACTTTAATGCATAATTATAGTTCTCCCAACAAACGTCAAAAATTGACTCCTAGGCCCGCTTGGTCCAAACTCGAGGTTCGGACCAAACTTCATTTATCCATTGTCCCTCGAGCCCAGGTATACAATTGGTCTTGGAATCCACCTCAATTGAGGTCTAAATCCCCTAATTTTGAAATTCCTATGTTCTACCCAAAAATCCCTAATTCCACCATGAATATCTTAGATTCTAGGTTGAAATCTTGTTAAAAGATGTAAAAGATTGAAAGAAAATAGTTAGGAATCACTTACATGTGATTTGGGGAAGATTTGGTCTTTGAAAAATCGCCTCTTGAGGTTTAGGGTTCGAAAAATTGAAGAATGAATGAAAAATCCCGTCTATGTCCAAAGTTATCAGCTGCGGATGTCGCATTTGCGACCTGAGCTTCGCAATTGCGAAGCTCACAAATGCGAATGAGACATTGAAAATGCGAGATCCTTCACATTTTTGTTGCCTTCGCATTTGTGAAGAATATGTTGCATTTGCGACAATTGGCCCGTCGCATTTGCAGGCAGAAGTTCGCATTTGCGAACATACCCTTCCCCAGACCCCCATCGCAATTGCGAAGAAAATGTCGCATTTGCGAGAACATGCTGGCCCAGGCCTTCTCGCAATTGCGATAAATACCTCGCAATTGCCAGGCCTGATTTGTTCACATTTGCGAAGCCTGATCTCGCAATTGCGATATCAGAGGCTTGCTCCAGACACCAGTTACACCATCAATTTACTATGTTCTAAAATCACTCTGTAGCCTATCTGAAACTCACCCAAGCCCTCGAGGCTCCAAACCAAACCTGCACGCAAGTCTAAAAACATCATGCGGACTTGCTCGTGCGATCAAATCACAAAAATAACACCTAAAACTATTAATTTAGCACCAAAACTTATGAATTCCTCAATAACATCTCAAAATTACTATCTTCTCAATTGTACGTTCGAATCACATCAAATCAACTCTGATTCCTACCAAACTTTACAGACATGACTTATACATTATATTAAAGATGTATCGAGCTCCGGAACCAAAATACGGACTCAATAACAACGAGATCAAATATTAATTAATTTCTTTAAATCCTTAGAATTTCAGTCTTACAATTTTCATCAAAAATTCATTTCTCGAGCTAGGGACCTCGGAATTCAATTTCGGGCATACGTCCAAGTCCCATATTTTACTATGGACCCTCCGGACCCATCAGAACACGGATCTGTGTTCGTTTACTTAAAACGTTGACCAAAGTCAACTAAAAATCCTTTTTAAATCCCAAAAATTATTATTTCATGTATTTTCACATAAAGGCTTCCCGGATTCACGCCCGGACCGTGCACGCAAATCGAGGTAAGTAAAAATAAGGTTTTTAAGGCTGACGAACGCGAAAATAAAGTCTTAAATTACAAGATGACCCTTTGGGTTATCACAATCTCCACCTCTAAAACAATCTTTCGTCCTCGAACGGACATAGAAAAGTACATGGACTCGCGAACAAGTGGGGATATATATTCCCGCATGACCGACTCGGACTCTCAAGTAGCTGACCTTTCCACTGCACTCGAACTGAAGGGAAACTCTTTGGCCTCAACTGACGAACTTGCCGGTCTAGAATGGCTACCGGCTCCTCCTCATAAGTCAAATCCTTGTCCAACTGGATAGAGCTGAAATCTAACACATGAGACGGGTCGCTATTATATTTTCGGAGCATAGACATGTTTATAAGCTACCTCCCCCACTCTCTCGGTAATATTAAATGGCCCAATATACCTAGGGCTCAACTTGCTCTTCTTCCCAAATCTCATGACACCCTTCATAGGTGACACCCGAAGCAATACCCTCTCCCCGACCTTGAATTCCACATCATGAACTTTACGGTCGGCATAACTCTTTTTCCTGGACTGAGCTACGAAGTCACTCCTGAATAATCTTGACCTTATCCAAGGCCTCCTGTACTAATCTGTACCTAATAGCCGAGCCTCCCCGGCTCAAACCACCCAACTTGTGACCTGCATCATCTACCATATAACGCCTCGTAGGGAGCCATCTGAATGCTCGACTGGTAGCTATTATTGTAGGCGAACTCTGAGAGGGGCAAGAACTGATCCCATGATCCTCCGAAGTCTATAACACAAGCGCAGAGCATATCCTCTGAGATCTGACTAGTAAGCTCCGACTGCCCGTCCGTCTAAGGATGAAATTATGTGCTCAACTCAACCCGCATACCCAACTCACGCTGAACCGCCCTCCAAAAGTGCGAGGTAAACAGCGTACCTCTATCAAAAATGATAGACACGGGCACACCGTGAAGGCGGACGACCTCCCGAATGTAAATCTCTGCCAACCGCTCAGAAGAATAAGTAGTTGCCTCAGGAATGAAGTGCGCTGACTTAGTCAGCCTATCCACAATAACCCACACGACATTAAACTTCCTCTGAGTCCGTGGGAGTCCAACAACGAAGTCCATAGTGATACGCTCCCACTTCCACTCAGGAATCTCCATCTGTTGAAGCAAACCACCGGGTTTCTGGTGCTCATACTTCACATGTTGGCAATTCAAGCACCGAGCTACATAAGAAACTATATCCTTTTTCATCCTTATCCACCAATAATCTTGTCGCATGTCCTGGTACATCTTGGCAGTGCCCGGGTGAATAAAATACCGAAAACTGTGAGCCTCCTCAAGGATCAACTCCCGAAGCCCATCAACATTCGGCACACACACACGACCCTGCATCCTCAAAACACCGTCATCTCCAACCGTAACCTGCTTGGCGTCATCATGCCGAACTGTGTCCCAAAGGACCATCAAGTGAGGGTCGTCATGTTGCCGATCTCTGATACGCTCAAACAAGGAAGACTGAGCGACTGTATAAGCTAGAACACAGCTGGGCTCTGAAACATACAACCTCACAAACTGATTGGCCAAAGTCTGAATATCTGAAGCTAGCGGTCTCTCACCAACTGGAATGAACGCAAGGCTGCCCATACTCACTGCCTTCCTACTCACTGCCTACCTACTCAATGCGTCAGCCACCACATTGGCATTCTCCGAATGATACAATATAGTGACATCATAGTCTTTCAATAGCTCCAACCATCTCCTCTGCCTCAAATTGAGATCCTTTTGCTTGAACAATACTGAAGGTTGCGATGATCCGTGTAAACCTCACATGGCATACCGTAGAGATAGTGCCTCCAAATCTTCAATGCGTGAATGATGGCTGCCAACCCTAAGTCATGGACAGGGTAATTCTTCTCATAAAATTTCAACTGTCGAGATGCATATGCAGTCATCCTGCCTCCTGCATCAATACCGCTCCGAGCCCAACACAGGAGGCATCAAAATATACCGTGTAAGATCCTGAACCCGATGGTAATACCAACACCGGTGCTGAAGTCAAGGATGTCTTGAGCTTCTGAAAGCTCGACTCATACTCGTCCGACCATATGAATGGGGAACCCTTCTGGGTCGACCTGGTCATCAGGGCTGCTATAGATGAAAACCCCTCGACAAACCAATGGTAATAACCCGTCAAACCTAAGAAGCTCCTGAGCTCCATGGCTGAATTTGGTATAGGCCAGTTCTTGACCGCCTCAATCTTCTTAGGATCCACCTGAATACCCTCTGTTGATACAACGTGACCCAAGAAAGCCACTGAATCTAACCAAAACCCGCGTTTCAAAAATTTAGTATACAATTGACTGTCCCTCAAAGTCTAAAGCACTACCCAGAGGTGATGCTCATGCTCCTCCCGACTTTAGGAGTATATCAAAATATCATCAATGAACACGATCACAAATGAATCCAGGTAAGGCTTGAACAGTTGGTTCATCAAGTCCATAAATATTGAGGGGGCATTAGTCAAGCCAAAAGACATCACCAGAAACTCATAGGGCCCATACCTCATCCGAAAAGTTGTCTTAGGGACATCGGATTCCCTAATCTTCAACTGATGGTAGTCAGATCTCAGATAAATCTTTGAAAACTCCTTGGCACCCTGAAGCTGATCAAACAAATCGTGAATCCTTGGCAACGAATACTTATTCTTGATAGTGAATTTGTTCAACTGTTGGTAATCTATACACATCCTTATAGATCCATCCTTTTTCCTCACGAAGAAAATCGGTGCACCCCAGGGTGAGACACTAGGTATAATGAAACCCTTATCAAGCAAGTCTTGTAATTGTTCCTTCAATTCTTTCAACTCTCGTGGGGCCATCCGATATGGCGGAATAGAAATGGGCTGAGTGCCCGGAGACACATCAATGCAAAAATAAATATTCCTGTCGGATCGTATCCCCGGCAGGTCTGCAGGAAATACTTCAGAAAACTCATGAACAACAGGCACCGAATCTATGGAAGGAACCTCAGCACTAGAATCACGAACATAAGCCAAATAGGCCAAACACCCCTTCTCGACCATGCGTCGAGTCTTCATATAAGAAATAACCCTAATGGAAGAATGACCAGGAGTCCCTCTCCACTCTAATCGAGGCAACCCCGGCAAGGCTAATGTCATTGTCTTGGCGTGATAATCCAAGATAGCGTAATAAGGCGACAGCCAATCCATGCGGACCATATCAAGGAACAAAAGATCTACACTGGTCTCAAGACCCCCAATAACGACCACACACGAGCGATACACACGGTCTACAACAATAGCATCCCTCACGGGCGTGGACACATATACAGGGGCGCTCAAAGAATCACGGGGCACAACCAAATAGGAAGCAAAATAAGATGATACATAGGAGTATGTAGACCCCAGATCAAATAGAACTAAAGCATCTCTACTGCAAACTGAAACAGTACCTATGATAACAGCATCGGAGGACTCAGCCTCAGGTCTGGCTGGGAATGCATAATATCAGGGTTGGGCCCCACCACCCTAAACCATGTCTCTAGCACAACCTCTAACATGCGGACCTCCACCTCTAGCGGGCTGACCTCCACCTCTAGCAATCTGACCCCTACCTCTGGGTACCTGACCCCTACCTCTAGCTGGCTGGGCAAGCAGTGTGGCAGTTAGTGCCGGAACCATGGCACGAGAACCCTGGTACTGAGGACTACTCGACGCTCGAGGGACATATCTAGCAATGTTCCTCGGGTAACCACAAGTATAACATGACCTCGGCTACTGGGACTGCTGACCGGCAAACTAACCTTGTCGACCTGAATAACCACCATGAAACTCTAAAGATGAGGTGCATTGATAGGAGCTGACTTATCAGAATAAGGCATGTAAGAGCCACGACCACCCGGGGCACTGTGGGATGCTTGAAGTGTTGGATGAAATGGCCTGGAAGAATGGTCTATACTACAAGAGGCCTCCAGATGAGGTACCACTGAATCCACCGGAATGGCGAGGTCTCTTGTCTGACCCCTAAACTCCCAATCCAAGAACCATCTCAACTCGCCTGGCCACATTGGCTGCATCCTGGAAAGAGATCTCGCTCCCCGTATCCTTAGCCATCTGCAATCTGATAGGCTGAGCAAGACCCTCAATAAACCTCCTCTCTCTCTCTCTCTCTCTCTCTCTCTCTCTCTCTCTCTCTCTCTCTAGGGAGCATAAGAGTAGCATGACGGGACAAATCCACAAAGCGATTCTCATACTGAGTAGTAATCATGCCACCCTACTGGAGACGCTCAAACTGACGGCGGCGCTCCTCTTTCGTAGTAATAGGCAAAAACTTCTCCAAGAAGAGATGTGAGAACTGATCCCAAGTAAGAGCAGGCGACCCAGCTGGTCTAATCAATAAATAATATCTCCACCATTTCTTGGCAGAACCAGTCATCTGGAAAAGAGCAAAGTCGACCCCATTGGTCTCCAGTATACCCATGTTTCGAAGAACCTCATGGGAGCTATCAAGGTACTCCTGGGGATCCTCTGAAGTGGCACCACTGAAATAGACTGGGAAAACTTTGGTAAACCTATCCAATCTCCACAAATTCTAGGAGGACATAGTCGTCCCATCACCAGGCGGTGTTATAGCAACTGGTTGAACTACCCAAACTGGATGAGCTGTTAAAGTCTGAAACTGGGGAGCCATCTGCTCCGGAGTGTGGGTGGTAGGAGTCTGGGTTCCTCCTCCAGCCTGAGATACGGCTACATCTACGGGGAATGCGCCAGTCTTGGCTACACTCTCCATAAGGCCCACTATTCGGACCAAGGCATCTTGAATCACCGGGGGTAGAAATAAACCCCTCCGAGACCTGAGCTGGTCCCGCCGGAACGGTCTCAGCTGGAGCCTCCCCACCGAGCTCTATCTGAGTCTCCGCAGCTAGAGCTACTGCTTGGGCCCTGGACTGAGCCCTGCCCCTTCCTCGGCCTCTGCATGGCCTCGGCCTCGGCCCCTTGTCGGAGATGCTGCTGGAGGATCCGGTTGCTGGTCAGCGAGAAGCGGTACGTGTTCTCGCCATCTGCGAGAGAATAAGAATAGAAGAGTTCAATCAGTATTGGGATAACAAGAATCGCACGACAGAGTTGAATAAAAGTGAACTTGTTCCTACCTTTAAAGCCTCTGGGAGATAAGTATAGACGTCTCCGTACCGATCCCCCATACTCTACTAAGCTTGTTAGTGAATTGTGAGACCTAGGTAACCTAGGGATCTGATACCAACTTACCACGACCCGAATTCCCCACCATCAGGATCGTGATGGCGCCTAACGATACACTTGCTAGTCAAGCCAACATTAGAGATTCACAACCTAACCATGTCTAAAACTTTACGGGATCCACTGCCATTCAACACATAATATCTAAATAAGAAATAAAATTTGAAAATAATATTGTGCAATAATAATGACATGTTTAACTACCCATGATCCGGTGTCACAACTCACGGACTACTAAGAATTTACTACAAGTATTTTGCTGGAAAAAAAAATGTATAACTATTTGTGAACTAAATAAAACAGTAAATAGATATAAGGAAGAGACTCCAGGAGTCTGCGGATGTCAACAGATCTATCTCGGATCTCCTGTGGTGAAGTCAACAACTACTAACTCTGAATCAACTCGAATCGGTACCTGGATCTGCACAGAAAGTGCAGAGTGCAGCATCAATACAACCGACCCCATGTACTAGTAAGTGTCAAGCATAACCTCGGCGAAGTAGTGACGAGGCTAGGACAAGACACCACATAAAACCTTAACAGTATACTCATGCTAATGGCAACAACAATAAACAAATAAATAAAGCAGGCAGAATGGGAAAGGGACATGAATTGAGGAATCACAATATAAGTAATGATAAACAATAAAGGCACAATTTAGACAGAAATTCTCAGTTAAATTAAGCAACTAAGACAATAGAGAAAAAATGCACGGCATCACCCTTCGTGTTTTTACTCTCAACCTCACCCAATAAATAAATAGAACGGCATGGCATCACCCTCCGTGCATTAAACCTCACATAATATACACGGCATCACCCTTCGTAAATTAAACCTCACTTAATATACACAGAGTCACCCTTCGTGCTTTATCACTCTCATGTCATGACACGGCATCACCCTTCGTGCTTTACACTCTTCCTCACAATTCATAGAAAATCAAGCACGGCATCACCTTTCGTGTTTTACACTCTTCCTCACAATTCATAGAAGCAATAACAATGGATAGAGGAAAGTTTCACAAATAAATCAATATTCCATCAATGATTAATTTCACAAGTTGAACCAGACATAATTCTCCCAACATTTCAATAACAACAATAAATGTAGATAATAGAATTTAAGACTACAACATTTTAAAAAAAAAATGAAATTTCACTCGCATGCTATGAATCAATCACGACGCATAGGTGCTCGTCACCTCACCTATACATCGTATTCAACAAAAAAAAAACGTAGCAAATAATTACACAATACCTATTTCCTCAAGCTAAGGTTAGCCATAACATTTACCTCAATTTCGCAGGTCACTCACTGCTCTAGTACCGCTTTCCCTTTTGAATTCACCTCCAACCCACTCGTATCTAGTCATAATTAGTTTAATATCATCAATTATCACTAAATGAATCAACTTTAATGCATAATTATAGTTCTCCCAACGAAAGTCAAAAATCGACTCTTGGGCTCGCTTGGTCCAAACTCGAGGTTCGGACCAAAATTCGTTTACCCATTGTCCCCCGAGCCCATGTATACAATTGGTCTTGGAATCCAACCTCAATTGAGGTCTAAATCCCCTAATTTTGAAATTCCTATGTTCTACCCAAAAATCTCTAATTCCACCATGAATATCTTAGATTCTAGGTTGAAATCTTGTAAAAAGATGTAAAAGATTGAAAGAAAATAGTTAGGAATCACTTACCTATAATTGGGGAAGATTTGGTCTTTGGAAAATTCTCTCTTGAGGTTTAGGGTTCGAAAAATGGAAGAATGAATGAAAAATCCCGTCTAAGTCCAAAGTTATCAGCTGCGGATGTCGCATTTGCGACCTGAGTTTCGCAATTGCGAAGCTTGCAAATGCGAAGGAGACATCGCAAATGCGAGATCCTTCACATTTTCGCTGACTTCGCATTTGCGACAATTTGCCTGTCGCATTTGCGGGTAGAAGTTTGCATTTGCGAACATACCCTTCCCCAGACCCCCATCACAATTGCGAAGAAAATCTCGCATTTGCGAGAACATGCTGGCCCAGGCCTTCTTCGCATTTGCGATAAATACCTCGCAATTGCCAGGCCTGCTTTGTTCGCATTTGCGAAGCCTGATCTCGCAATTGCGAGATCAGAGGCTTGCTACATACACCAGTTACACCAGCAATTTACTAAGTTCTAAAATCACTTTGTAGCCTGTCTGAAACTCACCCGAGCCCTCGGGGCTCCAAACCAAACCTGCACGCAAGTTTAAAAATATCATATGGGCTTGCTCGTGCAATCAAATCACAAAAATAACACCTAAAACTATTAATTTAGCACCAAAACTTATGAATTCCTCAAGAACATTTCAAAATTACTATCTTCTCAACCAGACGTCTGAATCACGTCAAATCAACTTTGATTCCTACCAAACTTTACAGACATGACTTATACATTATATTAAACATGTACTGGGCACCGAAACTAAAATACGGGCCATATACCAACGAGATCAAACATTAATCAATTTCTTTAAATCCTTAGAATTTCAGTCTTACAATTTTCATCAAAAATTCATTTCTCAAGCTAGGGACCTCGGAATTCGATTCCAGGTATACGCCCAAGTACCATATATTACTACGGACCCTTCGGAACCGTCGAAAAATGGATCCGGGTCCGTTTACTCAAAACATTAACCTAAGTCAACTAAAAATCCTTTTTAAATCTCAAAAATTATTATTTCATGTATTTTCACATAAAGGCTTTTCGGATTCATGCCCAGACTGTGCACGTAAATCGAGGTGAGTAAAAATAAGGTTTTTAAGGCTAACGAACGCGGAAATAAAGTTTTAAATTACAAGATGACCCTTTGGGTCATCACAGGTTAACTTTTGTTGATTTTTTGCAAATTGTATAAAGATCATAGCTTTGTTAATTGAAGTTGTTTTCTCTTGCATTGTTTGATATATTTAAGTCGTTCTTGGCTAGATTGAGTCAAGCGGAGGTCAATTTGTAAATGAAAAGCTAATTTGAGTATTGATCTGGCCGAATTGAGGTAGGTGTCTTGCCTAACTTTGTGGGGGGGGGGAGTACCCCTTAGGAATTGAGTAAATTGTGCTATCTTGTTATGTAAAATCTGTGTATGCAAGGTGACGAGTGGGTACCCAATTTATATGTGGTATTTGACCGGTTTAGATTGTCTAGTGTCTTTCCATGCCTTTAATTGAATTGTCATAATATGTGGTGCCTTATTGTTAGTCTATTCTTACATGCCTTATTTGACGCTGCTAGCACCTATTGTACTCCTTACTCGTTATTTGGCCTTATATGCCATAGTTGAAGTTATTGTCTTGTTACCACTTAACTGTTGAATTGTTCTATGTCTTGCACTTATCTGCTACCTGTCTTAATTGTTATGATTGCATAGTTAGTTACCACTTACCACGTACTTTATCTGCCCTGTCAGTTTTGTATAGTTGTTGTGTTCCTCCAGGTTTTATGTGGTCGTTGTGTACTGATACCCTTGATTGTAGAAATTCTTGTAAATGAATTCGTTGAATTATTGTTGTTTATTTAAATTATTGTAAGGGAGATCGGGTTGCATGACGCAACAGGTGAAATAAGGGAGGTACTGAGATAAAGGAGGATATTTATATTGTGATATTGCTATTATATGGTGGGGTCGGGTTGCACGTCGCAACAGATGAAATAAGGGTAGATTGTTATGAGGAAATAAGGGTGAATTATGATATTGATATTATATGGTGGGATCGGGTTACGCACCGCAACATATTTTGTGCATTGGCATTAGGGGTGTTCATGGTTCGATTTGGGTCTTTTTTTCCTAAAAAGAAGCCAAACCAAGTAAGTCAAATTTTCAAATATTGGAACCAAACCAAACCAATCAAGTTGGTTTTTTATCGATCCGATTTTTGTCAATTTTTCGGTTTTTTCAGTTATTAATCATAGGTTTTTTTCTTAAATATGAGACATACACTACTAAACACATATTCCTGCGACTACATTTTCAATGTAACACTATCAAATCAATTGATCTTCGAGAAATCTACCATTTACCAAGATATATTGATGATAATTGAATCAAATAGTGATAAATAATTAAAATACTCAATTAAAATTTGATTATTTTTAGCATGTAATAAATTCTTATACTTAGTGAAATAAAACTACTAATCAAACTAGAATGTAAAGGCAAAGATTTAGATTATTATAATAGCAAGAACTAGACTAAAAATATAAATAATTAATATGTACCATACAATTTTAAAAACTTTTTATAATATATATATATATATATATATATA